>JARKHS020032507.1:0-155958 GCA_030143305.2 Amblyomma americanum
CGTCTTTGCAACCCAAAAAAGTAAATGCTGTGGTATACAGCGTTTATTGTCCGAAAGCTAAACATGGACTTTCGGAGATGTTGTAGTGGAAAGCTCCATACACTTTTCGGCAATCCGCAGTTCCTTAACGTGCAATTGCATTGCACAACGTACGGATGTTTTAGGCATTTAGTGCTTTCAGCTACCATTCTGGGCAAACTCGCGAACGTCGTCTTTGCAACCCATAAAAAGTAAATGCTATCGTATGCGGCGTTTCATGTCCGAAAGCTAAACATGGACTATCGGAGACGCTGTAGTGGAAAGCTCCGTACTATTTTCAGCAATCTGCGGTCCTTTAACGTGCACTTGCATTGCACAACGCATGGGCGTTTTAGGCATTTAGTGCTTTCAGCTCCCGTTCTGGGCAAACTCGCGAACGTCGTCTTTGCAACCCATAAGAAGTAAATGCTGTGGTATACGGCGTTTCATGTCCGAAAGCTAAACTTGGGCTATCGGAGACGCTGTAGTGGAAACTTCATACTCTTTTCGGCAATCCGCGGTCCTTTAATGTGCACCTGCATTGCACAACGCACGGACGTTTTACGCGTTTAGTGCAATCAGCTCCCTTTCTGGGCAAACTCGCGAACGTCGTCTTTGCAACCCATAAAAAGTAAATGCTGTGGTATACGGCGTTTCATGTCTGAAAGCTAAACCTTGACATTCGGAGACGCTGTAGTGGAAAGCTCCATACTCTTTTCGGCAATCCGCAGTCCTTTAACGTGCACTTGCAATGCACAACGCACGGACGTTTTACGCATTTAGTGCAATCAGCTCCCGTTCTGGGCAATCTCGCGAACGTCGTCTTTGCAACCCATAAAAAGTAAATGCTATGGTATACGGCGTTTCATGTCCGAAAGCTAAACATGGACTATCGGAGACGCTGTAGTGGAAAGCTCCATACTATTTTCAGCAATCCGCCGTCCTTACACGTGCACTTGCATTGCACAACGCACGGACGTTTTAGGCATTTAGTGCTTTCAGCTCCCGTTCTGGGCAAACTCGCGAACGTCGTCTTTGCAACTCATAAAAAGTAAATGCTGTGGTATACGGCGTTTCATGTCCGAAAGCTAAACCTGGACTATCGGAGACGCTGTAGTGGAAAGCTCCATACTCTTTTCGGCAATCCGCGGTCCTTTAACGTGCACTTGCACTGCACAACGCACGGACGTTTTAGGCATTTAGTGCTTTGCGCTCCCCGTCTGGGCAAACTCGCGAACGTCGCCTTTGCAACTCATAAAAAGTAAATGCTGTGGTATACAGAGTTTCATGTCCGAAAGCTAAACTTCGACTATCGGAGACGCTGTAGTGGAAAGCTCCGTACTCTTTTCTGCAATCCGCCGTCCTTTAACGTGCACTTGCATTGCACAATGCACGGACGTTTTAGGCAATTAGTGCTTTCAGCTCCCGTTCTAGGCAAACTCGCGAACGTCGTCTTTGCAACACATAAAAAGTAAATTCTTTGGTATACGGAGTTTCATGTCCGAAAGCTAAACATGGACTATCGGAGATGATGTAGTGGAAAGCTCCATACACTTTTCGGCAATCCGCACTTCCTTAAATTGCAATTGCATTGCACAACGCACGGATGTTTTAGGCATTTAGTGCTTTCAGCTCCTGTTCTGGACAAACTCGCGAACACCGTCTTTGCAACTCATAAAAAGTAAATGCTGTGGTATATGGCGTTTCATGTCTGAAAGCTAAACCTTGACTACCGGAGACGCTGTGATGGAAAGCTCCATACACTTTTCAGCAATCTGCGGTCCTTTAACATGCACTTGCATTGCACAACGCTCGGAAGTTTTAGGCATTTATTGTTTTCAGCTCCCGTTCTGGGCAAACTCCCGAACGTCGTCTTTACAACTCATAAAAAGTAACTGCTGTAGCATACGACGTTTCATGTCCGAAAGCTAAACCTGGACTATCGCAGACGCTGTAGTGGAAAGCTCCATACTCTTTTCCGAAATCTGCGGTCCTTTAACGTGCAATTCCATTGCACAACGCACGGGCCTTTTGGCATTTAGTGCTTTCAGCTCCCGTTCTGGGCAAACTCTCGAATGACGTCTTTGCAGCCCATAAAATGTAAATGCTGTGGCGTACGGCGTTTCATGTCTGAAAGCTAAGCCTTGACTATCGAAGATGCTCTAGTGGAAAGCTCCACACTCTTTTCTGCAATCCGCAGTACTTTAACGTGCACTTGCAATGCACAACGCACGGACGTTTTAGGCATTTAGTTCTTTCAGCTTCCGTTCTGGGCAAACTCGCGAACGTCGTCTTTGCAGCCCATAAAAAGTAAATGCTGTGGTATACGGCGTTTCATGTCCGAAAGCTAAACCTGGACTATCGGAGACGCTGTATTGGAAAGCTCCATACTCTTTTCGGCAATCCGCCGTCCTTTAACGTGCACTTGCATTGCACTACGCCGGACGTTTTAGGCATTTAGTGCTTTCTGCTCCCCGTCTGGGCAAACTCGCGAACGTCGCCTTTGCAACCCATAAAAAGTAAATGCTGTGGTATACGGAGTTTCATGTCCGAAAGCTAAACCTGGACTATCAGAGACGCTGTAGTGGAAAGCTCCATACTCTTTTCGGCAATAAGCGGTCCTTTAACGTGCACTTGCATTGCACAACGCATGGCGTTTTAGGCATTTATTGCTTTCAGCTCCCGTTCTGGGCAAACTCGCGAACGTCGTCTTTGCAACCCATAAAAAGTAAATGCTGTGGTATACGGCGTTTCATGTCCGAAAGCTAAACATGGACTATCGGAGACGCTGTAGTGGAAAGCTCCATACTCTTTTCGGCAATCCGCGGTCCTTTAACGTGCACTTGCATTGCACAACGCACGGACGTTTTACGCATTTAGTGCAATCAGCTCCCGTTCTGGGCAAACTCGCGAACGTCGTCTTTGCAACCCATAAAAAGTAAATGCTGTGGTATACGGCGTTTCATGTCTGAAAGCTAAACCTTGACTATCGGAGACGCTGTAGTGGAAAGCTCCATACTCTTTTCGGCAATCCGCGGTCCTTTAACGTGCACTTGCATTGCACAACGCACGGACGTTTTAGGCATTTAGTGCTTTCAGCTCCCGTTCTGGGCAAACTCGCGAACGTCGTCTTTGCAACCCATAAAAAGTAAATGCTGTGGTATACGGCGTTTCATGTCTGAAAGCTAAACCTTGACTATCGGAAGATGCTGTAGTGGAAAGCTCCATACTCTTTTCTGCAATCCGCAGTCCTTTAACGTGCACTTGCAATGCACAATGCACGGACGTTTTAGGCATTTAGTGCTTTCAGCTCCCGTTCTGGGCAAACTCGCGAACGTCGTCTTTGCAACCCATAAAAAGTAAATGCTGTGGTATACGGCGTTTCATGTCCGAAAGCTAAACCTGGACTATCGGAGACGCTGTAGTGGAAAGCTCCATACTCTTTTCGGCAATCCGCTGTCCTTTAACGTGCACTTGCATTGCACAACGCACGGACGTTTTAGGCATTTAGTGCTTTCTGCTCCCCGTCTGGGCAAACTCGCGAACGTCGTCTTTGCAACCCATAAAAAGTAAATGCTGTGGTATACAGCGTTTGATGTCCGAAAGCTAAACATGGACTATCGGAGATGATGTAGTGGAAAGCTCCATACACTTTTCGGCAATCCGCACTTCCTTAAATTGCAATTGCATTGCACAACGCACGGATGTTTTAGGCATTTAGTGCTTTCACCTCCTGTTCTGGACAAACTCGCGAACACCGTCTTTGCAACTCATAAAAAGTAAATGCTGTGGTATATGGCGTTTCATGTCCGAAAGCTAAACCTGGACTATCAGAGACGCTGTAGTGGAAAGCTCCATACTCTTTTCGGCAATAAGCGGTCCTTTAACGTGCACTTGCATTGCACAACGCATGGCGTTTTAGGCATTTATTGCTTTCAGCTCCCGTTCTGGGCAAACTCGCGAACGTCGTCTTTGCAACACATAAAAATATATTCTATGGTATACGGAGTTTCATGTCCGAAAGCTAAACATGGACTATCGGAAATGCTGTAGTGGAAAGCTCCATACTCTTTTCGGCAATCCGCGGTCCTTTAACGTACACTTGCATTGCACAATGCACGGTCGTTTTAGGCAATTAGTGCTTTCAGCTCCCGTTCTAGACAAACTCGTGAAAATCGTGTTTGCAACTCATAAAAAGTAAATTCTGTGCTGTATGGCGTTTCATGTCTGAAAGCTAAACCTTGACTATCGGAGACGCTGTGCTAGAAAGCTCCATACTCTTTTCGGCAATCCGCGGTCTTTTAACGTGCACTTGCATTGCACAACGCAGGGACGTTTAGGGATTTAGTGCTTTCAGCTCCCTTCTGGGCAAACTCGCGAATGACGTCTTTGCAACCCATAAAATATAAATGCTGTGGAATACGGCGTTTCATGTCTGAAAGCTAAGCCTTGACTATCGGAGATGCTCTAGTGGAAAGCTCCATACTCTTTTCTGCAATCCGCAGTACTTTAACGTGCACTTGTAATGCACAATGCACGGACGTTTTAGGCATTTAGTGCTTTCAGCTCCCGTTCTGGGCAAACTCGCGAACGTCGTCTTTGCAACCCATAAAAAGTAAATGCTGTGGTACACGGCGTTTCATGGCCGAAAGCTAAACCTGGACTATCGGAGACGCTGTATTGGAAAGCTACATACTCTTTTCGGCAATCTGCTGTCCTTTAACGTGCACTTGCATTGCACAACGCACGGACGCTTTAGGCATTTAGTGCTTTCTGCTCCCCGTCTGGGCAAACTCGCGAACGTCGTCTTTGCAACCCAAAAAAGTAAATGCTGTGGTATACAGCGTTTGATGTCCGAAAGCTAAACATGGACTTTCGGAGATGTTGTAGTGGAAAGCTCCATACACTTTTCGGCAATCCGCAGTTCCTTAAAGTGCAATTGCATTGCTCAACGCACGGATGTTTTAGGCATTTAGTGCTTTCAGCTACCATTCTGGGCAAACTCGCGAACGTCGTCTTTGCATCCCATAAAAAGTAAATGCTATCGTATGCGGCGTTTCATGTCCGAAAGCTAAACATTAACTATCGGAGACGCTGTAGTGGAAAGCTCCGTACTATTTTCAGCAATCTGCGGTCCTTTAACGTGCACTTGCAATGCACAACTCACCGACGTTTTACGCATTTAGTGCAATCAGCTCCTGTTCTGGGCAATCTCGCGAACGTCGTCTTTGCAACCCATAAAAAGTAAATGCTGTGGTATACGGCGTTTCATGTCTGAAAGCTAAACCTTGAATATCGGAGACGCTGTAGTGGAAAGCTCCATACTGTTTTCTTCAATCCGCCGTCCTTTAACGTGCACTTGCACTGCGGAATGGACGGACGTTTTAGGCAATTAGTGCTTTGCGCTCCCGTTCTGGGCAAACTCTCGAACGTCGTCTTTGCAACACATAAAAAGTAGCTGTTGTGGTATGCGATGTCTCATGTCCGAAAGCTAAACCTGGACTATCGGAGACGCTGTAGCGGAAAGCTCCATACTCTTTTCGGCAATCCGCGGTCCTTTAACGTGCACTTGCATTGCACAACGCATGGCGTTTTAGGCATTTATTGCTTTAAGCTCCCGTTCTGGGCTAACTCGCGAACGTCGTCTATGCAACTCATAAAAAGTAAATGCTGTGGTATACAGCGTTTCATGTCTGAAAGCTAAGCCTTGACTCTCGGAGATGCTCTAGTGGAAAGCTCCATACTCTTTTCTGCAATCCGCAGTACTTTAACGTGCACTTGCAATGCACAACGCACGGACGTTTTAGGCATTTAGTGCTTTCAGCTCCCGTTCTGGGCAAACTCGCGAACGTCGTCTTTGCAACCCATAAAAAGTAAATGCTGTGGTACACGGCGTTTCATGGCCGAAAGCTAAACCTGGACTATCAGAGACGCTGTAGTGGAAAGCTCCATACTCTTTTCGGCAATAAGCGGTCCTTTAACGTGCACTTGCATTGCACAACGCATGGCCTTTTAGGCATTTATTGCTTTCAGCTCCCGTTCTGGGCAAACTCGCGAACGTCGTCTTTGCAACCCAAAAAAAGTAAATGCTGTGGTATACGGCGTTTCATGCCTGAAAGCTAAACCTTGACTATCGGAGACGTTGTGATGGAAAGCTCCATACACTTTTCAGCAATCCGCGGTCCTTTAACATGCACTTGCAATGCACAACGCTCGGACGTTTTACGCATTAAGTGCAATCAGCTCCCGTTCTGGGCAATCTCGCGAACGTCGTCTTTGCAACCCATAAAAAGTAAATGCTGTGGTATACGGCGTTTCATGTCTGAAAGCTAAACCTTGACTATCGGAGACGCTGTAGTGGAAAGCTCCATACTGTTTTCTGCAGACCACCGTCCTTTAACGTGCACTTGCATTGCACAATGCACGGACGTTTTAGGCAATTAGTGCTTTGCGCTCTCGATCTGGGCAAACTCTCGAACGTCGTCTTTGCAACTCATAAAAAGTAGCTGCTGTGGTATACGATGTCTCATGTCCGAAAGCTAAACCTGGACTATTAGAGACGCTGTAGTGGAAAGCTCCATACTCTTTTCGGCAATCCGCGGTCCTTTAACGTGCACTTGCTTTGCACAACGCATGGCGTTTTAGGCATTTATAGCTTTCAGCTCCCATTCTGGGCAAACTCGCGAACGTCGTCTTTGCAACACATAAAAAGTATATCCTATGGTATACGGAGTTTCATGTCTGAAAGCTAAAACTTGACTATCGTAGACGCTGTGATGGAAAGCTCCATACACTTTTCAGGAATCCGCGGTCCTTTAACGTGCACTTGCATTGCACAACGCACGGACGTTTTAGGCATTTAGTGCTTTCTGCTCCCCGTCTGGGCAAACTCGCGAACGTCGTCTTTGCAACCCAAAAAAGTAAATGCTGTGGTATACAGCGTTTATTGTCCGAAAGCTAAACATGGACTTTCGGAGATGTTGTAGTGGAAAGCTCCATACACTTTTCGGCAATCCGCAGTTCCTTAACGTGCAATTGCATTGCACAACGTACGGATGTTTTAGGCATTTAGTGCTTTCAGCTACCATTCTGGGCAAACTCGCGAACGTCGTCTTTGCAACCCATAAAAAGTAAATGCTATCGTATGCGGCGTTTCATGTCCGAAAGCTAAACATGGACTATCGGAGACGCTGTAGTGGAAAGCTCCGTACTATTTTCAGCAATCTGCGGTCCTTTAACGTGCACTTGCATTGCACAACGCATGGGCGTTTTAGGCATTTAGTGCTTTCAGCTCCCGTTCTGGGAAACTCGCGAACGTCGTCTTTGCAACCCATAAGAAGTAAATGCTGTGGTATACGGCGTTTCATGTCCGAAAGCTAAACTTGGGCTATCGGAGACGCTGTAGTGGAAACTTCATACTCTTTTCGGCAATCCGCGGTCCTTTAATGTGCACCTGCATTGCACAACGCACGGACGTTTTACGCGTTTAGTGCAATCAGCTCCCTTTCTGGGCAAACTCGCGAACGTCGTCTTTGCAACCCATAAAAAGTAAATGCTGTGGTATACGGCGTTTCATGTCTGAAAGCTAAACCTTGACATTCGGAGACGCTGTAGTGGAAAGCTCCATACTCTTTTCGGCAATCCGCAGTCCTTTAACGTGCACTTGCAATGCACAACGCACGGACGTTTTACGCATTTAGTGCAATCAGCTCCCGTTCTGGGCAATCTCGCGAACGTCGTCTTTGCAACCCATAAAAAGTAAATGCTATCGTATGCGGCGTTTCATGTCCGAAAGCTAAACATGGACTATCGGAGACGCTGTAGTGGAAAGCTCCGTACTATTTTCAGCAATCTGCGGTCCTTACACGTGCACTTGCATTGCACAACGCATGGGCGTTTTAGGCATTTAGTGCTTTCAGCTCCCGTTCTGGGCAAACTCGCGAACGTCGTCTTTGCAACCCATAAGAAGTAAATGCTGTGGTATACGGCGTTTCATGTCTGAAAGCTAAACCTTGAATATCGGAGACGCTGTAGTGGAAAGCTCCATACTGTTTTCTTCAATCCGCCGTCCTTTAACGTGCACTTGCACTGCGGAATGGACGGACGTTTTAGGCAATTAGTGCTTTGCGCTCCCCGTCTGGGCAAACTCGCGAACGTCGCCATTGCAACTCATAAAAAGTAAATGCTGTGGTATACAGAGTTTCATGTCCGAAAGCTAAACTTCGACTATCGGAGACGCTGTAGTGGAAACCTCCGTACTGTTTTCTGCAATCCGCCGTCCTTTAACGTGCACTTGCATTGCACAATGCACGGACGTTTTAGGCAATTAGTGCTTTCAGCTCCCGTTCTAGGCAAACTCGCGAACGTCGTCTTTGCAACACATAAAAAGTAAATTCTTTGGTATACGGAGTTTCATGTCCGAAAGGTAAACATGGACTATCGGAGATGATGTAGTGGAAAGCTCCATACACTTTTCGGCAATCCGCATTTCCTTAAATTGCAATTGCATTGCACAACGCACGGATGTTTTAGGCATTTAGTGCTTTCAGCTCCTGTTCTGGACAAACTCGCGAACACCGTCTTTGCAACTCATAAAAAGTAAATGCTGTGGTATATGGCGTTTCATGTCTGAAAGCTAAACCTTGACTACCGGAGACGCTGTGATGGAAAGCTCCATACACTTTTCAGCAATCTGCGGTCCTTTAACATGCACTTGCATTGCACAACGCTCGGAAGTTTTAGGCATTTATTGTTTTCAGCTCCCGTTCTGGGGAAACTCCCGAACGTCGTCTTTACAACTCATAAAAAGTAACTGCTGTAGCATACGACGTTTCATGTCCGAAAGCTAAACCTGGACTATCGCAGACGCTGTAGTGGAAAGCTCCATACTCTTTTCCGAAATCTGCGGTCCTTTAACGTGCAATTCCATTGCACAACGCACGGGCCTTTTGGCATTTAGTGCTTTCAGCTCCCGTTCTGGGCAAACTCTCGAATGACGTCTTTGCAGCCCATAAAATGTAAATGCTGTGGCGTACGGCGTTTCATGTCTGAAAGCTAAGCCTTGACTATCGAAGATGCTCTAGTGGAAAGCTCCACACTCTTTTCTGCAATCCGCAGTACTTTAACGTGCACTTGCAATGCACAACGCACGGACGTTTTAGGCATTTAGTTCTTTCAGCTTCCGTTCTGGGCAAACTCGCGAACGTCGTCTTTGCAGCCCATAAAAAGTAAATGCTGTGGTATACGGCGTTTGATGTCCGAAAGCTAAACCTGGACTATCGGAGACGCTGTATTGGAAAGCTACATACTCTTTTCGGCAATCCGCCGTCCTTTTAACGTGCACTTGCATTGCACTACGCCGGACGTTTTAGGCATTTAGTGCTTTCTGCTCCCCGTCTGGGCAAACTCGCGAACGTCGCCTTTGCAACCCATAAAAAGTAAATGCTGTGGTATACAGAGTTTCATGTCCGAAAGCTAAACCTGGACTATCAGAGACGCTGTAGTGGAAAGCTCCATACTCTTTTCGGCAATAAGCGGTCCTTTAACGTGCACTTGCATTGCACAACGCATGGCGTTTTAGGCATTTATTGCTTTCAGCTCCCGTTCTGGGCAAACTCGCGAACGTCGTCTTTGCAACACATAAAAATATATTCTATGGTATACGGAGTTTCATGTCCGAAAGCAAAACATGGACTATCGGAAATGCTGTAGTGGAAAGCTCCATACTCTTTTCGGCAATCCGCGGTCCTTTAACGTACACTTGCATTGCACAATGCACGGTCGTTTTAGGCAATTAGTGCTTTCAGCTCCCGTTCTAGACAAACTCGTGAAAATCGTGTTTGCAACTCATAAAAAGTAAGTTCTGTGCTGTATGGCGTTTCATGTCTGAAAGCTAAACCTTGACTATCGGAGACGCTGTGCTAGAAATCTCCATACTCTTTTCGGCAATCCGCGGTCTTTTAACGTGCACTTGCATTGCACAACGCAGGGACGTTTAGGGATTTAGTGCTTTCAGCTCCCGTTCTGGGCAAACTCGCGAATGACGTCTTTGCAACCCATAAAATATAAATGCTGTGGAATACGGCGTTTCATGTGTGAAAGCTAAGCCTTGACTCTCGAAGATGCTCTAGTGGAAAGCTCCATACTCTTTTCTGCAATCCGCAGTACTTTAACGTGCACTTGCAATGCACAATGCACGGACGTTTTAGGCATTTAGTGCTTTCAGCTCCCGTTCTGGGCAAACTCGCGAACGTCGTCTTTGCAACCCATAAAAAGTAAATGCTGTGGTACACGGCGTTTCATGGCCGAAAGCTAAACCTGGAGTATCGGAGACGCTGTATTGGAAAGCTACATACTCTTTTCGGCAATCTGCTGTCCTTTAACGTGCACTTGCATTGCACAACGCACGGACGCTTTAGGCATTTAGTGCTTTCTGCTCCCCGTCTGGGCAAACTCGCGAACGTCGTCTTTGCAACCCAAAAAAGTAAATGCTGTGGTATACAGCGTTTGATGTCCGAAAGCTAAACATGGACTTTCGGAGATGTTGTAGTGGAAAGCTCCATACACTTTTCGGCAATCCGCAGTTCCTTAAAGTGCAATTGAATTGCACAACGCACGGATGTTTTAGGCATTTAGTGCTTTCAGCTACCATTCTGGGCAAACTCGCGAACGTCGTCTTTGCAACCCATAAAAAGTAAATGCTATCGTATGCGGCGTTTCATGTCCGAAAGCTAAACATGAACTATCGGAGACGCTGTAGTGGAAAGCTCCGTACTATTTTCAGCAATCTGCGGTCCTTTAACGTGCACTTGCATTGCACAACGCATGGGCGTTTTAGGCATTTAGTGCTTTCAGCTCCCGTTCTGGGCAAACTCGCGAACGTCGTCTTTGCAACCCATAAGAAATAAATGCTGTGGTATACGGCGTTTCATGTCCGAAAGCTAAACTTGGGCTAACGGAGACGCTGTAGTAGAAACCTCCATACCCTTTTCGGCAATCCGCAGTCCTTTAACGTGCACTTGCAATGCACAACGCACCGACGTTTTACACATTTAGTGCAATCAGCTCCCGTTCTAGGCAATCTCGCGAACGTCGTCTTTGCAACACATAAAAAGTAGCTGCTGTGGTATGCGATGTCTCAAGTCCGAAAGCTAAACCTGGACTATCGGAGACGCTGTAGCGGAAAGCTCCATACTCTTTTCGGCAATCCGCTGTCCTTTACGTGCACTTGCATTGCACAACGCATGGCGTTTTAGGCATTTATTGCTTTAAGCTCCCGTTCTGGGCAAACTCGCGAACGTCGTCTATGCAACTCATAAAAAGTAAATGCTGTGGTATACGGCGTTTCACGTCTGAAAGCTAAACCTTGACTATCGGAGACGCTGTAATGGAAAGCTCAATACACTTTTCAGCAATCCGCGGTCCTTTAACATGCACTTGCATTGCACAACGCTCGGAAGTTTTAGGCATTTATTGTTTTCAGCTCCCGTTCTGGGCAAACTCGCGAACGTCGTCTTTGCAACTCATAAAAAGCAACTGCTGTAGCATACGACGTTTCATGTCCGAAAGCTAAACCTGGACTATCGCAGACGCTGTATTGGAAAGCTCCATACTCTTTTCCGAAATCTGCGGTCCTTTAACGTGCAATTCCATTGCACAACGCACGGGCCTTTTGGCATTTAGTGCTTTCAGCTCCCGTTCTGGGCAAACTCGCGAATGACGTCTTTGCAACCCATAAAATGTAAATGCTGTGGAATACGGCGTTTCATGTCTGAAAGCTAAGCCTTGACTCTCGGAGATGCTCTAGTGGAAAGCTCCATACTCTTTTCTGCAATCCGCAGTACTTTAACGTGCACTTGCAATGCACAACGCACGGACGTTTTAGGCATTTAGTGCTTTCAGCTCCCGTTCTGGGCAAACTCGCGAACGTCGTCTTTGCAACCAATAAAAAGTAAATGCTGTGGTACACGGCGTTTCATGGCCGAAAGCTAAACCTGGACTATCGGAGACGCTGTATTGGAAAGCTACATACTCTTTTCGGCAATCTGCTGTCCTTTAACGTGCCCTTGCATTGCACAACGCACGGATGTTTTAGGCATTTAGTGCTTTCTGCTCCCCGTCTGGGCAAACTCGCGAACGTCGTCTTTGCAACCCAAAAAAGTAAAGGCTGTGGTATACAGCGTTTCATGTCCGAAAGCTAAACATGGACTTTCGAAGATGTTGTAGTGGAAAGCTCCATACACTTTTCGGCAATCCGCAGTTCCTTAACGTGCAATTGCATTGCACAACGCACGGATGTTTTAGGCATTTATTGCTTTCAGCTACCATTCTGGGCAA
The DNA here is from genome assembly GCA_030143305.2 of Amblyomma americanum. Taxonomy (NCBI): domain Eukaryota; kingdom Metazoa; phylum Arthropoda; class Arachnida; order Ixodida; family Ixodidae; genus Amblyomma; species Amblyomma americanum. The sequence goes on from JARKHS020032507.1 coordinate 12,355, forward strand.
ACTCGCGAACGTCGTCTTTGCAACCCATAAAAAGTAAATGCTATCGTATGCGGCGTTTCATGTCCGAAAGCTAAACATTGACTATCGGAGACGCTGTAGTGGAAAGCTCCGTACTATTTTCAGCAATCTGCGGTCCTTTAACGTGCACTTGCATTGCACAACGCATGGGCGTTTTAGGCATTTAGTGCTTTCAGCTCCTTGTTCTGGGCAAACTCGCTAACGTCGTCTTTGCAACCCATAAGTAAATGCTGTGGTATACGGCGTTTCATGTCCGAAAGCTAAACTTGGGCCATCGGAGACGCTGTAGTGGAAACTTCATACTCTTTTCGGCAATCCGCGGTCCTTTAATGTGCACTTGCATTGAACAACGCACGGACGTTTTACGCGTTTAGTGCAATCAGCTCCCTTTCTGGGCAAACTCGCGAACGTCGTCTTTGCAACCCATAAAAAGTAAATGCTGTGGTGTACGGCGTTTCATGTCTGAAAGCTAAACCTTGACATTCGGAGACGCTGTAGTGGAAAGTTCCATACTCTTTTCGGCAATCCGCAGTCCTTTAACGTGCACTTGCAATGCACAACGCACGGACGTTTTACGCATTTAGTGCAATCAGCTCCCGTTCTGGGCAATCTCGCGAACGTCGTCTTTGCAACCCATAAAAAGTAAATGCTGTGGTATACGGCGTTTCATGTCTGAAAGCTAAACCTTGAATATCGGAGACGCTGTAGTGGAAAGCTCCATACTGTTTTCTTCAATCCGCCGTCCTTTAACGTGCACTTGCACTGCGCAATGCACGGACGTTTTAGGCAATTAGTGCTTTGCGCTCCAGTTATGGGCAAACTCTCGAACGTCGTCTTTGCAACTCATAAAAAGTAGCTGCTGTGGTATGCGATGTCTCATGTCCGAAAGCTAAACCTGGACTATCGGAGACGCTGTAGCGGAAAGCTCCATACTCTTTTCGGCAATCCGCGGTCCTTTAACGTGCACTTGCATTGCACAACGCATGGCGTTTTAGGCATTTATTGCTTTAAGCTCCCGTTCTGGGCTAACTCGCGAACGTCGTCTTTGCAACACATAAAAAGTAAATTCTATGGTATACGGTGTTTCATGTCCGAAAGCTAAACATGGACTATCGGAAATGCTGTAGGGGAAAGCTCCATACTCTTTTCGGCAATCCGCGGTCCTTTAACGTGCACTTGCATTGCACAACGCACGGACGTTTTAGGCATTTAGTGCTTTCTGCTCCCCACTGGGCAAACTCGCGAACGTCGCCTTTGCAACCCATAAAAAGTAAATGCTGTGGTATATAGAGTTTCATGTCCGAAAGCTAAACTTCCACTATCGGAGACGCTGTAGTGGAAAGCTCCGTACTGTTTTCTGCAATCCGCCGTCCTTTAACGTGCACTTGCATTGCACAATGCACGGACGTTTTAGGCAATTAGTGCTTTCAGCTCCCGTTCTAGGCAAACTCGCGAACGTCGTCTTTGCAACACATAAAAAGTAAATTCTTTGGTATACGGAGTTTCATGTCCGAAAGCTAAACATGGACTATCGGAGATGATGTAGTGGAAAGCTCCATACACTTTTCGGCAATCCGCACTTCCTTAAATTGCAATTGCATTGCACAACGCACGGATGTTTTAGGCATTTAGTGCTTTCAGCTCCTGTTCTGGACAAACTCGCGAACACCGTCTTTGCAACTCATAAAAAGTAAATGCTGTGGTATATGGCGTTTCATGTCTGAAAGCTAAACCTTGATTATCGGAGACGTTGTGATGGAAAGCTCCACACACTTTTCAGCAATCCGCGGTCCTTTAACATGCACTTGCATTGCACAACGATCGGAAGTTTTAGGCATTTAGTGTTTTCAGCTCCCGTTCTGGGCAAACTCGCGAACGTCGTCTTTGCAACCCATAAAACGTAAATGCTGTGGTATACAGAGATTCATGTCCGAAAGCTAAACCTGGACTATTAGAGACGCTGTAGTGGAAAGCTCCATACTCTTTTCGGCAATAAGCGGTCCTTTAACGTGCACTTGCATTGCACAACGCATGGCGTTTTAGGCATTTATTGCTTTCAGCTCCCGTTCTGGGCAAACTCGCGAACGTCGTCTTTGCAACCCAAAAAAGTAAATGCTGTGGTATACGGCGTTTCATGCCTGAAAGCTAAACCTTGACTATCGGAGACGTTGTGATGGAAAGCTCCATACACTTTTCAGCAATCCGCGGTCCTTTAACATGCACTTGCAATGCACAACGCTCGGACGTTTTACGCATTAAGTGCAATCAACTCCCGTTCTGGGCAATCTCGCGAACGTCGTCTTTGCAACCCATAAAAAGTAAATGCTGTGGTATACGGCGTTTCATGTCTGAAAGCTAAACCTTGACTATCGGAGACGCTGTAGTGGAAAGCTCCGTACTGTTTTCTGCAGACCACCGTCCTTTAACGTGCACTTGCATTGCACAATGCACGGACGTTTTAGGCAATTAGTGCTTTGCGCTCTCGTTCTGGGCAAACTCTCGAACGTCGTCTTTGCAACTCATAAAAAGTAGCTGCTGTGGTATACGATGTCTCATGTCCGAAAGCTAAACCTGGACTATCAGAGACGCTGTAGTGGAAAGCTCCTTACTCTTTTCGGGCAATCCGCGATCCTTTAACGTGCACTTGCTTTGCACAACGCATGGCGTTTTAGGCATTTATTGCTTTCAGCTCCCATTCTGGGCAAACTCGCGAACGTCGTCTTTGCAACCCATAAGTAAATGCTGTGGTATACGGCGTTTCATGTCCGAAAGCTAAACTTGGGCCATCGGAGACGCTGTAGTGGAAACTTCATACTCTTTTCGGCAATCCGCGGTCCTTTAATGTGCACTTGCATTGAACAACGCACGGACGTTTTACGCGTTTAGTGCAATCAGCTCCCTTTCTGGGCAAACTCGCGAACGTCGTCTTTGCAACCCATAAAAAGTAAATGCTGTGGTGTACGGCGTTTCATGTCTGAAAGCTAAACCTTGACATTCGGAGACGCTGTAGTGGAAAGTTCCATACTCTTTTCGGCAATCCGCAGTCCTTTAACGTGCACTTGCAATGCACAACGCACGGACGTTTTACGCATTTAGTGCAATCAGCTCCCGTTCTGGGCAATCTCGCGAACGTCGTCTTTGCAACCCATAAAAAGTAAATGCTGTGGTATACGGCGTTTCATGTCTGAAAGCTAAACCTTGAATATCGGAGACGCTGTAGTGGAAAGCTCCATACTGTTTTCTTCAATCCGCCGTCCTTTAACGTGCACTTGCACTGCGCAATGCACGGACGTTTTAGGCAATTAGTGCTTTGCGCTCCAGTTATGGGCAAACTCTCGAACGTCGTCTTTGCAACTCATAAAAAGTAGCTGCTGTGGTATGCGATGTCTCATGTCCGAAAGCTAAACCTGGACTATCGGAGACGCTGTAGCGGAAAGCTCCATACTCTTTTCGGCAATCCGCGGTCCTTTAACGTGCACTTGCATTGCACAACGCATGGCGTTTTAGGCATTTATTGCTTTAAGCTCCCGTTCTGGGCTAACTCGCGAACGTCGTCTTTGCAACACATAAAAAGTAAATTCTATGGTATACGGTGTTTCATGTCCGAAAGCTAAACATGGACTATCGGAAATGCTGTAGGGGAAAGCTCCATACTCTTTTCGGCAATCCGCGGTCCTTTAACGTGCACTTGCATTGCACAACGCACGGACGTTTTAGGCATTTAGTGCTTTCTGCTCCCCACTGGGCAAACTCGCGAACGTCGCCTTTGCAACCCATAAAAAGTAAATGCTGTGGTATATAGAGTTTCATGTCCGAAAGCTAAACTTCCACTATCGGAGACGCTGTAGTGGAAAGCTCCGTACTGTTTTCTGCAATCCGCCGTCCTTTAACGTGCACTTGCATTGCACAATGCACGGACGTTTTAGGCAATTAGTGCTTTCAGCTCCCGTTCTAGGCAAACTCGCGAACGTCGTCTTTGCAACACATAAAAAGTAAATTCTTTGGTATACGGAGTTTCATGTCCGAAAGCTAAACATGGACTATCGGAGATGATGTAGTGGAAAGCTCCATACACTTTTCGGCAATCCGCACTTCCTTAAATTGCAATTGCATTGCACAACGCACGGATGTTTTAGGCATTTAGTGCTTTCAGCTCCTGTTCTGGACAAACTCGCGAACACCGTCTTTGCAACTCATAAAAAGTAAATGCTGTGGTATATGGCGTTTCATGTCTGAAAGCTAAACCTTGATTATCGGAGACGTTGTGATGGAAAGCTCCACACACTTTTCAGCAATCCGCGGTCCTTTAACATGCACTTGCATTGCACAACGATCGGAAGTTTTAGGCATTTAGTGTTTTCAGCTCCCGTTCTGGGCAAACTCGCGAACGTCGTCTTTGCAACCCATAAAACGTAAATGCTGTGGTATACAGAGATTCATGTCCGAAAGCTAAACCTGGACTATTAGAGACGCTGTAGTGGAAAGCTCCATACTCTTTTCGGCAATAAGCGGTCCTTTAACGTGCACTTGCATTGCACAACGCATGGCGTTTTAGGCATTTATTGCTTTCAGCTCCCGTTCTGGGCAAACTCGCGAACGTCGTCTTTGCAACCCAAAAAAGTAAATGCTGTGGTATACGGCGTTTCATGCCTGAAAGCTAAACCTTGACTATCGGAGACGTTGTGATGGAAAGCTCCATACACTTTTCAGCAATCCGCGGTCCTTTAACATGCACTTGCAATGCACAACGCTCGGACGTTTTACGCATTAAGTGCAATCAACTCCCGTTCTGGGCAATCTCGCGAACGTCGTCTTTGCAACCCATAAAAAGTAAATGCTGTGGTATACGGCGTTTCATGTCTGAAAGCTAAACCTTGACTATCGGAGACGCTGTAGTGGAAAGCTCCGTACTGTTTTCTGCAGACCACCGTCCTTTAACGTGCACTTGCATTGCACAATGCACGGACGTTTTAGGCAATTAGTGCTTTGCGCTCTCGTTCTGGGCAAACTCTCGAACGTCGTCTTTGCAACTCATAAAAAGTAGCTGCTGTGGTATACGATGTCTCATGTCCGAAAGCTAAACCTGGACTATCAGAGACGCTGTAGTGGAAAGCTCCTTACTCTTTTCGGGCAATCCGCGATCCTTTAACGTGCACTTGCTTTGCACAACGCATGGCGTTTTAGGCATTTATTGCTTTCAGCTCCCATTCTGGGCAAACTCGCGAACGTCGTCTTTGCAACATATAAAAAGTATATTCTATGGTATACGGAGTTTCATGTCTGAAAGCTAAACCTTGACTATCGGAGACGCTGTGATGGAAAGCTCCATACACTTTTCAGCAATCCGCGGTCCTTTAACATGCACTTGCATTGCACAACGCTCGGAAGTTTTAGGCATTTATTGTTTTCAGCTCCTGTTCTGGGCAAACTCCCGAACGTCGTCTTTGCAACTCACAAAAAGTAACTGCTGTAGCATACGACGTTTCATGTCCGAAAGCTAAACCTGGACTATCGCAGACGCTGTAGTGGAAAGCTCCATACTCTTTTCCGAAATCTGCGGTCCTTTAACGTGCAATTCCATTGCACAACGCACGGGCCTTTTGGTATTTAGTGCTTTCAGCTCCCGTTCTGGGCAAACTCTCGAATGACGTCTTTGCAGCCCATAAAATGTAAATGCTGTGGCGTACGGCGTTTCATGTCTGAAAGCTAAGCCTTGACTATCGAAGATGCTCTAGTGGAAAGCTCCACACTCTTTTCTGCAATCCGCAGTACTTTAACGTGCACTTGCAATGCACAACGCACGGACGTTTTAGGCATTTAGTGCTTTCAGCTCCCGTTCTGGGCAAACTCGCGAACGTCGTCTTTGCAACCCATAAAAAGTAAATGCTGTGGTACACGGCGTTTCATGGCCGAAAGCTAAACCTGGACTATCGGAGACGCTGTATTGGAAAGCTACATACTCTTTTCGGCAATCTGCTGTCCTTTAACGTGCCCTTGCATTGTACTACGCCGGACGTTATAGGCATTTAGTGCTTTCTGCTCCCCGTCTGGGCAAACTCGCGAACGTCGCCTTTGCAACCCATAAAAAGTGAATGCTGTGGTATACGGCGTTTCATGTCCGAAAGCTAAACTTGGGCTATCGGAGACGCTGTAGTGGAAAGCTCCATACTCTTTTCGGCAATCCGCAGTCCTTTAACGTGCACTTGCAATGCACAACGCACGGACGTTTTACGCATTTAGTGCAATCAGCTCCCGTTCTGGGCAATCTCGCGAACGTCGTCTTTGCAACCCATAAAAAGTAAATGCTGTGGTATACAGAGTTTCATGTCCGAAAGCTAAACCTGGACTATTAAAGACGCTGTAGTGGAAAGCTCCATACTCTTTTCGGCAATAAGCGGTCCTTTAACGTGCACTTGCATTGCACAATGCACGGACGTTTTAGGCAATTAGTGCTTTCAGCTCCCGTTCTAGACAAACTCGTGAAAATCGTCTTTGCAACACCATAAAAAGTAAATTCTGTGCAGTATGGCATTTCATGTCTGAAAGCTAAACCTTGACTATCGGAGACGCTGTGATGGAAAGCTCCATACACTTTTCAGCAATCCGCGGTCCTTTACCATGCACTTGCATTGCACAACGCTCGGAAGTTTTAGGCATTTATTGTTTTCAGCTCCCGTTCTGGGCAAACTCCCGAACGTCGTCTTTGCAACTCATAAAAAGTAACTGCTGTAGCATACGACGTTTCATGTCCGAAAGCTAAACCTGGACTATCGCAGACGCTGTAGTGGAAAGCTCCATACTCTTTTCCGAAATCTGCGGTCCTTTAACGTGCAATTCCATTCCACAACGCACGGGCCTGTTGGCATTTAGTGCTTTCAGCTCCCGTTCTGGGCAAACTCGCGAATGACGTCTTTGCAACCCATAAAATGCAAATGCTGTGGAATACGGCGTTTCATGTCTGAAAGCTAAGCCTTGACTATCGGAGACGCTGTAGGGGAAAGCTCCATACTGTTTTCTGCAGACCGCCGTCCTTTAACGTGCACTTGCATTGCACAATGCACGGACGTTTTAGGCAATTAGTGCTTTGCGCTCCCGTTCTGGGCAAACTCTCGAACGTCGTCTTTGCAACTCATAAAAAGTAGCTGCTGTGGTATGCGACGTCTCATGTACGAAAGCTAAACCTGGACTATCGGAGACGCTGTAGCGGAAAGCTCCATACTTTTTCCGGCAATCCGTGGTCCTTTAACGTGCACTTGCATTGCACAACGCATGGCGTTTTAGGCATTTATTGCTTTTAGCTCCCGTTCTGGGCTGACTCGCGAACGTCGTCTTTGCAACACATAAAAAGTAAATTCTATGGTATACGGAGTTTCATGTCCGAAAGCTAAACATGGACTATCGGAAATGCTGTAGGGGAAAGCTCCATACTCTTTTCGGCAATCCGCGGTCCTTTAACGTGCACTTGCATTGCACTACGCACGGACGTTTTAGGCATTTAGTGCTTTCAGCTCCCGTTCTGGGCAAACTCGCGGATGACGTCTTTGCAACCCATAAAATGTAAATGCTGTGGAATACGGCGTTTCATGTCTGAAAGCTAAGCCTTGACTATCGGAGATGCTCTAGTTGAAAGCTCCACACTCTTTTCTGCAATCCGCAGTACTTTAACGTGCACTTGCAATGCACAACGCACGGACGTTTTAGGCATTTAGTGCTTTCAGCTCCCGTTCTGGGCAAACTCTCGAACGTCGTCTTTGCAGCCCATAAAAAGTAAATGCTGTGGTATACGGCGTTTCATGTCCGAAAGCTAAACCTGGACTATCGGAGACGCTGTAGTGGAAAGCTTCATACTCTTTTCGGCAATCCGCGGTCCTTTAATGTGCACTTGCATTGCACAACGCACGGACGTTTTACGCATTTAGTGCAATCAGCTCCCTTTCTGGGCAAACTCGCGAACGTCGTCTTTGCAACCCATAAAAAGTAAATGCTGTGGTATACGGCGTTTCATGTCTGAAAGCTAAACTTTGACATTCGGAGACGCTGTAGTGCAAAGCTCCATTCTCTTTTCGGCAATCCGCAGTCCTTTAACGTGCACTTGCAATGCACAACGCACGGACGTTTTACGCATTTAGTGCAATCAGCTCCCGTTCTGGGCAATCTCGCGAACGTCGTCTTCGCAACCCATAAAAAGTAAATGCTGTGGTATACGGCGTTTCATGTCTGAAAGCTAAACCTTGACTATCGGAGACGCTGTAGTGGAAAGCTCCATACTGTTTTCTTCAATCCGCCGTCCTTTAACGTGCACTTGCACTGCGCAATGCACGGACGTTTTAGGCAATTAGTGCTTTGCGCTCCCGTTCTGGGCAAACTCTCGAACGTCGTCTTTGCAACTCATAAAAAGTAGCTGCTGTGGTATGCGATGTCTCATGTCCGTAAGCTAAACCTGGACTATCGGAAATGCTGTAGGGGAAAGCTCCATACTGTTTTCTGCAGACCGCCGTCCTTTAACGTGCACTTGCATTGCACAATGCACGGACGTTTTAGGCAATTAGTGCTTTGCGCTCCCGTTCTGGGCAAACTCTCGAACGTCCTCTTTGCAACTCATAAAAAGTAGCTGCTGTGGTATGCGACGTCTCATGTACGAAAGCTAAACCTGGACTATCGGAGACGCTGTAGCGGAAAGCTCCATACTTTTTCCGGCAATCCGTGGTCCTTTAACGTGCACTTGCATTGCACAACCCATGGCGTTTTAAGCATTTATTGCTTTTAGCTCCCGTTCTGGGCTGACTCGCGAACGTCGTCTTTGCAACACATAAAAAGTAAATTCTATGGTATACGGAGTTTCATGTCCGAAAGCTAAACATGGACTCTCGGAAATGCTGTAGGGGAAAGCTCCATACTCTTTTCGGCAATCCGCGGTCCTTTAACGTGCACTTGCATTGCACTACGCACGGACGTTTTAGGCATTTAGTGCTTTCTGCTCCCCGTCTGGGCAAACTCGCGAACGTCGCCTTTGCAACCAATAAAAAGTAAATGCTGTGGTATACAGAGTTTCATGTCCGAAAGCTAAACTTCGACTATCAAAGACGCTGTAGTGGAAAGCTCCGTACTATCTTCGGCAATCCACGGTCCGTTAAAGTGCACTTGCGTTGCACAACGCACGGAATTTTTAGGCATTTAGTGCTTTCAGCTCCCGTTCTGGGCAAACTCGCGAACGACGTCTATGCAACTCATAAAAAGTAAATGCTGTGGTATACGGCGTTTCATGTCCGAAAGCTAAACCTGGACTATCGGAGACGCTGTATTGGAAAGCTACATACTCTTTTCGGCAATCCGCCGTCCTTTTAACGTGCACTTGCATTGCACTACGCCGGACGTTTTAGGCATTTAGTGCTTTCTCCTCCCCGTCTGGGCAAACTCGCGAACGTCGCCTTTGCAACCCATAAAACGTAAATGCTGTGGTATACAGAGTTTCATGTCCGAAAGCTAAACATGAACTATCGGAGACGCTGTAGTGGAAAGCTCCGTACTATTTTCAGCAATCTGCGGTATTTTAACGTGCACTTGCATTGCACAACGCATGGGCGTTTAGGCATTTAGTGCTTTCAGCTCCCGTTCTGGGAAAACTCGCGAACGTCGTCTTTGCAACCCATAAAAAGTAAATGCTGTGGTAAACGGCGTTTCATGTCCGAAAGCTAAAATTGGGCTATCGGAGACGCTGTAGTGGAAAGCTTCATACTCTTTTCGGCAATCCGCGGTCCTTTATTGTGCACTTGCATTGCACAACGCACGGACGTTTAGGAATTTAGTGCTTTCAGCTCCCGTTCTGGACAAACTCGCGAACACCGTCTTTGCAACCCATAAAAAGTAAATGCTGTGGTATACGGCGTTTCATGTCTGAAAGCTAAACCTTGACTATCGGAGACGCTGTGGTGGAAAGCTCCATACTGTTTTCTGCAGACCGCCGTCCTTTAACGTGCACTTGCATTGCACAATCGCACGGACGTTTTAGGCAATTAGTGCTTTGCGCTCCCGTTCTGGGCAAACTCTCGAACGTCGTCTTTGCAACTCATAAAAAGTAGCTGCTGTGGTATACGATGTCTCATATCCGAAAGCTAAACCTGGACTATCAGAGACGCTGTAGTGGAAAGCTCCATACTCTTTTCGGCAATAAGCGGTATTTTAACGTGCACTTGCATTCCACAACGCATGGCGTTTTAGGCATTTATTGCTTTCAGCTCCCGTTCTGGGCAAACTCGCGAACGTCGTCTTTGCAACACATAAAAAGTATATTCTATGGTATACGGCGTTTCATGTCTGAAAGCTAAACCTTGACATTCGGAGACGCTGTAGTGGAAATGCAAAAAAGACGAACTGCGCAACAAGAACACGGACGAAAGGGAGGCAGACACACTATAACAGACTTACAACTTTACTAAAGGAAGGAATACAAGGCAAATATATATAGCGATCCCAACGCACTTCAAATCTGATCAATATGGCACGTGACAATCTGCCCAGGTGATAAACATGCCACACAAGAACCAACGCTTACAAGATATTCTTATACCGGGCCGGCCCTTTCTATGAAAACAAAAAGCAAAGGAACGCTTAGCGACAGTGCACTCTTGAGAATTACGCGTTCTGCAAAGTAAGGAAATTCAAAACCAAACCACACCACTGTAGCCATCTGATACCACTGAAGCTCGAACCGCTTACAAGCGCAGGTGCTGACACCAAAACCAAGAGACGAAGCACACCCCCTTTTGAAAGCAAACAAAACAGGAAACAAAAACAACCACATCGGTTATCGTCAAAACCAAAAAAACAGTGAAAAAAGGCACCAGGTCAAAAGGGTAAAAACACCATGAATCAGCTCAAGAAGCTACGTCACAAAAACAGTGAAAATAGGCACCGAGTCATTTAAAAAACAAAAAGATGAAAGACGGGACAACAGTTTAAGACAACAACGGTTTTAAAAAAGGGGGGTGCATGAAATCCGAAGCGTAGGAAAACATCACAAACCATGACAGAACCGAAACAAAACTGAGATCGCTAATCAAATGAACAACGAAAGCATCAAACGCAATCAGGAGGCACTGCTCAATCACCAGGGCACAAACAGGCCACTAGGCTACACATGCCCCCGCAAAAACGAAAATTCTTTGGATGATAAGGAAATGGAAGCCTTGCTAACACAGTTGTCCGTAGTGCCGATGTAAAAAGTTTCGACGACGAGACGCTCCCATTTGTCATTCAAACTGGCCAGAAATTCCGTCTTTTCGAACCATGGTACACAGTCCCGTTGCTTCGTTTTTGTGCAGTCCGCACAATGCTTTGCCAAAAACCCTCCATCGTTGTTTGCCACGCTCAACCGGTGCTCCCTTGATCTTTCATTAAAGCATCTACATAGTCTACATACAAGCATCTACATTCAAGCATCTACAAAAGTCTACATAGGCCAAAACCGGCAGATGCTTTAATGAAAGAGCAAGGGAGCACCGGTTGAGCGTGGCAAACAACGATGGAGGGTTTTTGGCTAAGCATTGTGCGGACTGCACAAAAACGAAGCAACGGGACTGTGTACCATGGTTCGAAAAGACGGAATTTCTGGCCAGATTGAATGACAAATGGGAGCGTCTCGTCATCGAAACTTTTCACATCGGCACTACGAACAACTGTGTTAGCAAGGCTTCCATTTCCTTATCATCCAAAGAATTTTCGTTTTTGCGGGGGCATGTGTAGCCTAGTGGCCTGTTTGTGCCCTGGTGATTGAGCAGTGCCTCCTGATTGCGTTTGATGCTTTCGTTGTTCGTTTGATTAGCGATCTCAGTTTTGTTTCGGTTCTGTCATGGTTTGAGATGTTTTCCTACGCTTCGGATTTCATTCACCCCCCCCCTTTTTTAAAACCGTTGTTGTCTTAAACTGTTGTCCCGTCTTTCATCTTTTTGTTTTTTAAATGACTCGGAGCCTATTTTCACTGTTTTTGTAACGTAGCTTTTTGAGCTGATTCATGGTGTTTTTACCCTTTTGACCTGGTGCCTTTTTTCACTGTTTTTTTGGTTTTGACGATAACCGATGTGGTTGTTTTTGTTTCCCGTTTTGTTTGCTTTCAAAAGGGGGTGTGCTTCGTCTCTTGGTTTTGGTGTCAGCACCTGCGCTTGTAAGCGGTTCGAGCTTCAGTGGTATCAGATGGCTACAGTGGTGTGGTTTTGTTTTGAATTTCCTTACTTTGCAGAACGCGTAATTCTCAAGAGTACACTGTCCCTAAGTGTTCCTTTGCTTTTTGTTTTCATATAAAGGGCCGGCACGGTCTAAGATTATCTTGTAAGCGTTGGTTCTTGTGTGGTCTGTTTATCGCCTGGGCAGATTGTCACGTGCCATATTGATCAGATTTGAAGTGCGTTGGGATCGCTATATATATTTGCCTTGTATTCCTTCCTTTAGTAAAGTTGTAAGTCTGCGTTAGTGTGTGTCTGCCTCCCTTTCGTCCGTGTTCTTGTTGCGCAGTTCGTCTTTTTTGCATTATGATCAACCAACTAGCCCGACAAGTCCTGTTGAAGTGGAAAGCTCCATACTCTTTTCGGCAATCCGCAGTCCTTTAACGTGCACTTGCAATGCACAACGCACGGACGTTTTACGCATTTAGTGCAATCAGCTCCCGTTCTGGGCAATCTCGCGAACGTCGTCTTTGAAACTCATAAAATATAAATGCTGTGGTATACGGCGTTTCATGTCTGAAAGCTAAACCTTGACTATCGGAGACGCTGTAGTTGAAAGCTCCATACTGTTTTCTGCAATCCGCCGTCCTTTAACGTGCACTTGCACTGCGCAATGCACGGACGTTTTAGGCAATTAGTGCTTTGCGCTCCCGTTCTGGGCAAACTCTCGAACGTCGTCTTTGCAACTCATAAAAAGTAGCTGCTGTGGTATGCGATGTCTCATGTCCGAAAGCTAAACCTGGACTATCGGAGACGCTGTAGCGGAAAGCTCCATACTCTTTTCGGCAATCCGCGGTCCTTTAACGTGCACTTGCATTGCACAACGCACGGACGTTTTAGGCAGTTAGTGCTTTGTGCTCCCCGTCTGGGCAAACTCGCGAACGTCGCCTTTGCAACCCATAAAAAGTAAATGCTGTGGTATACAGAGTTTCATGTCCGAAAGCTAAACTTCGACTATCGGAGACGCTGTAGTGGAAAGCTCCGTACTGTTTTCTGCAATCCGCCGTCCTTTAACGTGCGCTTCCTTTGCACAATGCACAGACGTTTTAGGCAATTAGTGCTTTCAGCTCCCGTTCTAGGCAAACTCTCGAACGTCGTATTTGCAACACATAAAAAGTAAATTCTATGGTATACGGAGTTTCATGTCCGAAAGCTAAACATGGACTATCGGAGATGATGTAGTGGAAAGCTCCATACACTTTTCGGCAATCCGCACTTCCTTAAATTGCAATTGCATTGCACAACGCACGGATGTTTTAGGCCTTTAGTGCTTTCAGCTCCTGTTCTGGACAAACTCGCGAACACCGTCTTTGCAACTCATAAAAAGTAAATGCTGTGGTATACGGCGTTTCATGTCTGAAAGCTAAACCTTGATTATCGGAGACGTTGTGATGGAAAGCTCCATACACTTTTCAGCAATCCGCGGTCCTTTAACATGCACTTGCATTGCACAACGATCGGAAGTTTTAGGCATTTAGTGTTTTCAGCTCCCGTTCTGGGCAAACTCGCGAACGTCGTCTTTGCAACCCATAAAAAGTAAATGCTGTGGTATACGGCGTTTCATGTCTGAAAGCTAAACCTTGACTATCGGAGACGCTGTAGTGGAAAGCTCCATACTCTTTTCGGCAATCCGCGGTCCTTTAACGTGCACTTGCATTGCACAATGCACTGACGTTTTAGGCAATTAGTGCTTTCAGCGCCCGTTCTGGGCAAGCTCGCGAACGTCGTCTTTGCAACTCATAAAAAGTAAATTCTGTGCTATACGACGTTTCATGTCCGAAAGCTAAACCTGGACTATCGGAGACGCTGTAGTGGAAAGCTCCATACTCTTTTCGGCAATCCACAGTCCTTTAACGTGCACTTGCAATGCACAACGCACGGACGTTTTACGCATTTAGTGCAATCAGCTCCCGTTCTGGGCAAACTCGCGAACGTCGTCTTTGCAACCCTTAAAAAGTAAATGCTGTGGTATACGGCGTTTGCTGTCTGAAAGCTAAACCTTGACTATCGGAGACGCTGTAGTGGAAAGCTCCCTACTCTTTTCGGCAATTCGCAGTCCTTTAACGTGCACTTGCATTGCACAATGCACGGACGTTTTAGGCAATTAGTGCTTTCAGCTCCCGTTCTAGGCAAACTCGCGAACGTCGTCTTTGCAACACATAAAAAGTAAATTCTATGGTATACGGAGTTTCATGTCCGAAAGCTAAACCTGGACTATCGGAGACGCTGTAGTGGAAAGCTCCATACTCTTTTCGGCAATCCAAAGTCCTTTAACGTGCACTTGCAATGCACAACGCACGGACGTTTTACGCATTTAGTGCAATCAGCTCCCGTTCTGGGCAAACTCGCGAACGTCGTCTTTGCAACCCTTAAAAAGTAAATGCTGTGGTATACGGCGTTTGCTGTCTGAAAGCTAAACCTTGACTATCGGAGACGCTGTAGTGGAAAGCTCCCTACTCTTTTCGGCAATTCGCAGTCCTTTAACGTTCACTTGCAATGCACAACGCACGGACGTTTTACGCATTTAGTGCAATCAGCTCCCGTTCTGGGGAATCTCGCGAACGTCGTCTTTGCAACCCATACAAAGTAAATGCTGTGGTATACGGCGTTTCATGTCTGAAAGATAAACCTTGACTATCGGAGACGCTGTCGTGGAAAGCTCCATACTGTTTTCTGCATTCCGCGTCCTTTAACGTGCACTTGCATTGCACAATCCACGGACGTTTTAGGCAATTAGTGCTTTCAGCTCCCGTTCTAGGCAAACTCGCGAACGTCGTCTTTGCAACACATAAAAAGTAAATTCTATCGTACGCGGCGTTTCATGTCTGAAAGCTAAACCTTGACTGTCGGAGACGCTGTAGTGGAAAGCTCGATACACTTTTCGGCAATCTGCGGTCTTTTAACGTGCACTTGCATTGCACAATGCACGGTCGTTTTAGGCAATTAGTGCTTTCAGCTCCCGTTCTAGACAAACTCGTGAAAATCGTCTTTGCAACTCATAAAAAGTAAATTCTGTGCTGTATGGCGTTTCATGTCTGAAAGCTAAACCTTGACTATCGGAGACGTTGTGATGGAAAGCTCCATACACTTTTCAGCAATCCGCGGCCCTTTAACATGCACTTGCATTGCACAACGATCGGAAGTTTTAGGCATTTAGTGTTTTCAGCTCCCGTTCTGGGCAAACGCGCGAACGTCGCCTTTGCAACTCATAAAATGTAAATGCTTTGCTATACGACGTTTCATGTCCGAAAGCTAAACCTGGACTATCGAAGACGCTGTAGTGGAAAGCTCCATACTCTTTTCGGCAATCCACAGTCCTTTAACGTGCACTTGCAATGCACAACGCACGGACGTTTTACGCATTTAGTGCAATCAGCTCCCGTTCTGAGCAAAGTCGCGAACGTCGTCTTTGCAACCCATAAAAAGTAAATGCTGTGGTATACGGCGTTTCATGTCTGAAAGCTAAACCTTGACTGTCGGAGACGCTGTAGTGGAAAGCTCCATACTCTTTTCGGAAATCCACAGTCCTTTAACGTGCACTTGCAATGCACAACGCACGGACGTTTTACGCATTTAGTGCAATCAGCTCCCGTTCTGAGCAAAGTCGCGAACGTCGTCTTTGCAACCCATAAAAAGTAAATGCTGTGGTATACGGCGTTTCATGTCTGAAAGCTAAACCTTGACTGTCGGAGACGCTGTAGTGGAAAGCTCCATACTCTTTTCGGAAATCCGCAGTCCTTTAACGTGCACTTGCAATGCACAACTCAAGGACGTTTTACGCATTTTGTGCAATCAGCTTCCGTTCTGGGCAATCTCGCGAACGTCGTCTTTGCAACCCATAAAAAGTAAATGCTGTGCTATACGGCGTTTCATGTCTGAAAGCTAAACCTTGACTATCGGAGACGCTGTAGTGGAAAGCTCCATACTGTTTTCTGCAGTCCGCCGTCCTTTAACGTGCACTTGCATTGCACAATCCACGGACGTTTTAGGGAATTAGTGCTTAGCGCTCCCGTTCTGGCCAAACTCTCGAATGTCGTCTTCGCAACTCATAAAAAGTAGCTGCTGTGGTATACAACGTCTCATGTCTGAAAGCTAAACCTGGACTATCGGAGACGCTGTAGCGAAAGGATCCATACTCTTTTCGGCAATCCGCGGTCGCTTAACGTGCACTTGCATTGCACAACGCATGTCGTTTTAGGCATTTATTGCTTTCAGCTCCCGTTCTGGGCAAACTCTCGAACGTCGTCTTTGCAACTCATAAAAAGAAGCTGCTGTGGTATACGAAATTTCAAGTCCGAAAGCTAAACCTGGACTATCGGAGACACTGTGGTGGAAAGCTCCATACTCTTTTCGGAAATCCGCGGTCCTTTAACGTGCACTTCCATTGCACAACGCATGGCGTTTTAGGCATTTATTGCTTTCAGCTCCTGTTCTCGGCAAACTCGCGAACGTCGTCTTTGAAACTCATAAAAGTAAATGCTGTGGTATACAGAGTTTCATGTCCGAAAGCTAAACTTCGACTATCGGAGACGCTATAGTGGAAAGCTCTGTACTATCTTCGGCAATCTACGGTCCGTTAACGTGCACTTGCATTGCAAAACTCACGGAATTTTTAGGCATTTAGTGCTTTCAGCTGCCGTTCTGGGCAAACTCGCGAACGTCGTCTTTGCAACGAAAAAAAGTAAATGCTGTGGTATAGAGCGTTTCATGTCCGAAAGCTAAACATGGACTTTCGGAGATGATGTAGTGGAAAGCTCCATACACTTTTCGGCAATCCGCAGTTTCTTAACGTGCAATTGCATTGCACAACGCACGGATGTTTTAGGCATTTAGTGCTTTCAGCTACCATTCTGGGCAAACTCGCGAACGTCGTCATTGCAACCCAAAAAAAGTAAATGCTGTGGTATACAGCGTTTCATGTCCGAAAGCTAAACATGGACTTTCGGAGATGATGTAGTGGAAAGCTCCATACACTTTTCGGCAATCCGCAGTTTCTTAACGTGCAATTGCATTGCACAACGCACGGATGTTTTAGGCATTTAGTGCTTTCAGCTACCATTCTGGGCAAACTCGCGAACGTCGTCTTCGCAACTCATAAAAAGTAGCTGCTGTGGTATACAACGTCTCATGTCTGAAAGCTAAACCTGGACTATCGGAGACGCTGTAGCGAAAGGATCCATACTCTTTTCGGCAATCCGCGGTCGTTTAACGTGCACTTGCATTGCACAACGCATGTCGTTTTAGGCATTTATTGCTTTCAGCTCCCGTTCTGGGCAAACTCTCGAACGTCGTCTTTGCAACTCATAAAAAGAAGCTGCTGTGGTATACGAAATTTCGAGTCCGAAAGCTAAACCTGGACTATCGGAGACACTGTAGTGGAAAGCTCCATACTCTTTTCGGAAATCCGCGGTCCTTTAACGTGCACTTCCATTGCACAACGCATGGCGTTTTAGGCATTTATTGCTTTCAGCTCCTGTTCTCGGCAAACTCGCGAACGTCGTCTTTGCAACTCATAAAAGTAAATGCTGTGGTATACAGAGTTTCATGTCCGAAAGCTAAACTTCGACTATCGGAGACGCTGTAGTGGAAAGCTCTGTACTATCTTCGGCAATCTACGGTGCGTTAACGTGCACTTGCATTGCAAAACTCACGGAATTTTTAGGCATTTAGTGCTTTCAGCTGCCGTTCTGGGCAAACTCGCGAACGTCGTCTTTGCAACCAAAAAAAGTAAATGCTATGGTATAGAGCGTTTCATGTCCGAAAGCTAAACATGGACTTTCGGAGATGATGTAGTGGAAAGCTCCATACA
Source organism: Amblyomma americanum (assembly GCA_030143305.2). Classification (NCBI taxonomy): domain Eukaryota; kingdom Metazoa; phylum Arthropoda; class Arachnida; order Ixodida; family Ixodidae; genus Amblyomma; species Amblyomma americanum. The sequence goes on from JARKHS020032507.1 coordinate 30,400, forward strand.
CTTTTCGGCAATCCGCAGTTTCTTAACGTGCAATTGCATTGCACAACGCACGGATGTTTTAGGCATTTAGTGCTTTCAGCTACCATTCTGGGCAAACTCGCGAACGTCGTCATTGCAACCCAAAAAAAGTAAATGCTGTGGTATACAGCGTTTCATGTCCGAAAGCTAAACATGGACTTTCGGAGATGATGTAGTGGAAAGCTCCATACACTTTTCGGCAATCCGCAGTTTCTTAACGTGCAATTGCATTGCACAACGCACGGATGTTTTAGGCATTTAGTGCTTTCAGCTACCATTCTGGGCAAACTCGCGAACGTCGTCATTGCAACCCATAAAAAGTAAATGCTATGGTATACGGCGTTTCATATCTGAAAGCTAAACCTTGACTATCGGAGACGCTGTGATGGAAAGCTCCATACACTTTTCAGAAATCCGCGGTCCTTTACCATGCACTTGCATTGCACAACGCTCGGAAGTTTTAGGCATTTATTGTTTTCAGCTTCCGTTCTGGGCAAACTCGCGAACGTCGTCTTTGCAACTCATAAAAAGCAACTGCTGTAGCATACGACGTTTCATGTCCGAAAGCTAAACCTGGACTATCGCAGACGCTGTAGTGGAAAGCTCCATACTCTTTTCTGCAATCCGCAGTACTTTAACGTGCACTTGCAATGCACAACGCACGGACGTTTTAGGCATTTAGTGCTTTCAGCTCCCGTTCTGGGCAAACTCGCGAACGTCGTCTTTGCAACCCATAAAAAGTAAATGCTGTGGTACACGGCGTTTCATGGCCGAAAGGTAAACATGGACTTTCGGAGATGTACTGGAAAGCTCCATACACTTTTCGGCAATCCGCCGTTCCTTAACGTGCAATTGCATTGCACAACGCACGGATGTTTTAGGCATTTAGTGCTTTCAGCTACCATTCTGGGCAAACTCGCGAACGTCGTCTTTGCAACCCATAAAAAGTAAATGCTATCGTACGCGGCGTTTCATGTCCGAAAGCTAAACATGGACTATCGGAGACGCTGTAGTGGAAAGCTCCGTAATATTTTCAGCAATCTGCGGTCCTTTAACGTGCACTTGCATTGCACAACGCATGGGCGTTTTAGGCATTTAGTGCTTTCAGCTCCCGTTCTGGGCAAACTCGCGAACGTCGTCTTTGCAACCCATAAGAAGTAAATGCTTTGGTATACGGCGTTTCATGTCCGAAAGCTAAACTTAGGCTATCGGAGACGCTGTAGTGGAAAGCTTCATACTCTTTTCGGCAATCCGCGGTCCTTTAATGTGCACTTGCAATGCACAACACACGGACGTTTTACGCATTTAGTGCAATCAGCTCCCGTTCTGGGCAATCTCGCGAACGTCGTCTTCGCAACCCATAAAAAGTAAATGCTGTGGTATACGGCGTTTCATGTCTGAAAGCTAACCCTTGACTATCGGAGACGCTGTAGTGGAAAGCTCCATACTGTTTTCTTCAATCCGCCGTCCTTTAACGTGCACTTGCACTGCGCAATGCACGGACGTTTTAGGCAATTAGTGCTTTGCGCTCCCGTTCTGGGCAAACTCTCGAACGTCGTCTTTGCAACTCATAAAAAGTAGCTGCTGTGGTATGCGATGTCTCATGTCCGAAAGCTAAACCTGGACTATCGGAGACGCTGTAGTGGAAAGCTCCATACTCTTTTCGGCAATTCGCAGTCCTTTAACGTGCACTTGCAATGCACAACGCACGGAAGTTTTACGCATTTAGTGCAATCAGCTCCCGTTCTGGGGAATCTCGCGAACGTCGTCTTTGCAACCCATAAAAAGTATATTCTATGGTATACGGAGTTTCATGTCTGAAAGCTAAACCTTGACTATCGGAGACGCTGTAGTGGAAAGCTCCATACTCTTTTCGGCAATTCACAGTCCTTTAACGTGCACTTGCAATGCACAACGCACGGACGTTTTACGCATTTAGTGCAATCAGCTCCCGTTCTGGGCAATCTCGCGAACGTTGTCTTTGCAACCCATAAAAATAAATGCTGTGGTATACGGCGTTTTATGTCTGAAAGCTAAACCTTGACTATCGGAGACGCTGTAGTGGAAATCTCCATACTGTTTTCTGCAATCCGCCGTCCTTTAACGTGCACTTGCACTGCACAATGCACGGACGTTTTAGGCAATTAGTGCTTTGCGCTCCCGTTCTGGGCCAACTCTTGAACGTCATCTTTGCAACTCATAAAAAGTAGCTGCTGTGGTATGCGACGTCTCATCTACGAAAGCTAAACCTGGACTATCGGAGACGCTGTAGCGGAAAGCTCCATACTTTTTCCGGCAATCCGTGGTCCTTTAACGTGCACTTGCATTGCACAACGCATGGCGTTTTATCAATCAATCAATCATTTTTTTATTCAAGACAATAATACAAGACTATTGTCTTGGGGGACGTGACAACGGCGATCCCCTGATGCCGTTGTTATCGATGACAGATGGATGCTGCCGGTCTTCTCGCGCGTCAACTCGCGCAGCAGAAGCATTGACGACAAGGCTATCATGTTGATCTGCGGTGACAATATCAGGCACGATCAGACTGTGTTCTTTGCTGCTCCGCTGCTGCCAAGCGCCCGGATCATATCCTGTCTCTACTTCGTGTAGTGCTGGTCCACCTGGCGGCGATCCCCTGATGCTGGTGTTGTCGATGGCACATGGGTGCTACCGGTCTTCTCGCGCGTCAACGCGTGCAGCAGAAGCATCGACGACAAGGCTGTCTTGTTGATCTGCGGTGACAAGATCAGGCACGATCGGACTGTGTTTAATGCTCCGCGGCTGCCAAGAGACCGAATCATATCCTGTCTCTACTTCGTGTAGCACTGGTCTACCTGACGGCGATCCTCTGATGCCGGTGTTATCGATGACACATGGGTGATACCGGTCTTCTCGCGCGTCAACGCGTGCAGCAGAAGCATTGACGACAAGGCTATAATGTTGATCTGCGGTGACAAGATCAGGCACGATCAAAATGTCTTCCTTGCTGCTCCGCTGCTGCCAAGCGACCGGATCATATCCTGTCTCTACTTCGTGTAGTGCTGGCCCAGCTGGCGGCGATCCCCTGATGCCGGTGTTATCGATGACAGATGGGTGCTGCCGGTCTTCTCGCGAGTCAACTCGCGCAGCAGAAGCATTGACGACAAGGCTATCCGGTTGATCTGCGGTGACAAGATCAGGTACGATCAAACTGTGTTCTTTGCTGCTCCGCTGCTGCCAAGCGACCGGATCATATCCTGTCTCTACTTGGTGCAGCGCTGGTCCATCTGGCGGCGATCCCCTAATGCTGGTGTTATCGATGACACATGGGGGATACCGGTCTTCTCGCACGTCAACGCGTGCAGCAGAAGCATCGACGACAAGGCTGTCTTGTTGATCTGCGGTGACAAGATCAGGCACGTTCGGACTGTGTTCTTTGATGCTCCGCGGCTGCCAAGGGACCGGATCATATCCTGTCTCTACTTCGTGTAGCACTGGTCCACCTGACGGCGATCCTCTGATGCCGGTGTTATCGATGACACATGGGTGATACCGGTCCTCTCGCGCGTCAACGCGTGCAGCAAAAGCATTGACGACAAGGCTATCCTGTTGATCTGCGGTGACAAGATCAAGCACGATCAAACTGTGTTCTTTGCTTCTCCGCTGCTGCCAAGCGACCGGATCATATCCCGTCTCTACTTCGTGTAGCGCTGGTCCACCAGACGGCGATCCCCTGATGCCGGTGTTAACGATGACAGATGGGTGCTGCCGGTCTTCTCGCGCGTCAACTCATGAAGCAGAAGCATTGACGACAAGGCTATCCGGTTGATCCGCGGTGACAAGATCAGGCACGATCAGACTGTGTTTTTCGCCGCTCCGCTGCTGCCAAGCGACCGTATCATATCCTGTCTCTACTTCGTGCAGCGCTGGTCCACCTGACGGCGATCCCCTAATGCTGGTGTTATCGATGACACATGGGTGCTACCGGTCTTCTCGCACGTCAACGCGTGCAGCAGAAGCATCGACGACAAGGCTGTCTTGTTGATCTGCGGTGACAAGATCAGGCACGATCGGACTGTGTTATTTGATGCTCCTTGGCTGCCAAGAGACCGGATCATATCCTGTCTCTACTTCGTGTAGCGGTGGTCTACCTGACGGTGATCCCCTGATGCTGGTGTTATCGATGACACATGGGTGCTACTGGTCTTCTCGCGCACCAACTCGCGCAGCTGAAGCATTGACGACAAGGCTATCCGTTTGATCTGCGGTGACAAGATCAGGCACGATCAAACTGTGTTCCTTGCTGCTCCGCTGCTGCCAAGCGACCGGATCATATCCTGTCTCTACTTCGTGTAGCGCTGGTAAACCTGGCGGCGATCCCCTGATGCTGGTGTTATCGATGACAGATGGGTGCTGCCGGTCTTCTCGCGCGTCAACTCATGTAGCAGAAGCATTGACGACAAGGCTATCCGGTTGATCCGCGGTGACAAGATCAGGCACGATCAGACTGTGTTTTTGCCGCTCCGCTGCTGCCAAGCGACCGTATCATATCCGGTCTCTACTTCGTGTAGCGATGGTCCACCTGACGGCGATCCCCTGATGCCGGTGTTATCGATGACACATGGGTGCTACCGGCCTTCTCGCACGTCAACGCGTGCAGCAGAAGCATCGACGACAAGGCTGTCTTGTTGATCTGCTGTGACAAGATCAGGCACGATCGGACTGTGTTCTTTGATGCTGCGCGGCTGCCAAGAGACCGGATCATATCCTGTCTCTACTTCGTGTAGCGGTGGTCCACCTGATGGTGATCCCCTGATGCCGGTGTTATCGATGACACATGGGTGCTACCGGTCTTCTCGCGCGCCAACTCGCGCAGCAGAAGGATTGACGACAAGGCTATCTGTCTGATCTGCGGTGACAAGATCAGGCACGATCAAACTGTGTTCCTTGCTGCTCCGCTGCTGCCAAGCGACCAGATCATATCCTGTCTCTACTTCGTGAAGCGCTGGTCCACCTGACGGCGATCCCCTGATGCCGGTGTTATCGATGACACATGGGTGCTTCCGGTCTAATCGCGCGTCAACGCGTGCAGCAGAAGCATTGACAACAACGCTATCTTGTTGATCTGCGGTGACAAGAGCAGGCACGATCATACTGTGTTCTTTGCTGGTCCGCTGCTGCCAAGCGACCGGATCATATCCTGTCTCTACTTCGTGTAGCGCAGGTTCGCCTCACTTCGATCCCCTGATGCCGGTGTTATCGATGACAGATGGGTGCTGCCGGTCTTCTCGCGCGTCAACTCGTGCAGCAGAAGCATTGACGACAAGGCTATCCGGTTGATCTGCGGTGACAAGATCAAGCACGATCAAACTGTGTTCTTTGCTTCTCCGCTGCTGCCAAGCGACCAGATCATATCCTCTCTCTACTTCGTGTAGCGCTGGTCCACCTGGCGGCGATCCCCTGATGCTGGTGTTATCGATGACAGATGGGTGCTGCCGGTCTTCTCGCGCGTCAACTCATCTAGCAGAAGCATTGACGACAAGGCTATCCTTTTGATCCGCGGTGACAAGATCAGGCACGATCAGACTGTGTTTCTTGCCGCTCCGCTGCTGCCAAGTGACCCTATCATATCCTGTCTCTACTTCGTGTAGCGTTGGTCCACCTGACGGCGATCCCCTGATGCCGGTGTTATCGATGACAGATGGGTGCTGCCGGTCTTCTCGCGAGTCAACTCGCGCAGCAGAATCATTGACGACAAGGCTATCTTGTTGATCTGCGGTGACAATATCAGGCACGATCAGACTGTGTTCTTTGCTGCTCCGCTGCTGCCAAGCGACCGGATCATATCCTGTCTCTACTTCGTGTAGCGCAGGTTCGCGTCACGGCGATCCCCTGATGCCGGTGTTATCGATGACAGATGGGTGCTGCCGGTCTTCTCGCGCGTCAACTCGTGCAGCAGAAGCATTGACGACAAGGCTATCCGGTTGATCTGCGGTGACAAGATCAAGCATGACCAAACTGTGTTCTTTGCTGCTCCGCTGCTGCCAAGCGACCAGATCATATCCTGTCTACTTCGTGTAGCGCTGGTGCACCTGGCGGCGATCCCCTGATGCTGGTTTTATCGATGACAGATTGGTGCTGCCGGTCTTCTCGCGCGTCCACTCATCTAGCAGAAGCATTGACGACAAGGCTATCCTTTTGATCCGCGGTGACAAGATCAGGCACGATCAGACTGTGTTTTTTGACGCTCCGCTGCTGCCAAGTGACCCTATCATATCCTGTCTCTACTTCGTGTAGCGCTGGTCCACCTGACGGCGATCCCCTGATGCCAGTGTTATCGATGACAGATGGGTGCTGCCGGTCTTCTCGCGCGTCAACTCGCGCAGCAGAAGCATTGACGACAAGGCTATCTTGTTGATCTGCGGTGACAATATCAGGCACGATCAGACTGTGTTCTTTGCTGCTCCGCTGCTGCCAAGCGACCGGATCATATCCTGTCTCTACTTCGTGTAGCGGAGGTTCGCGTCACGGCGATCCCCTGATGCCGGTGTTATCGATGACAGATGGGTGCTGCCGGTCTTCTCGCGCGTCAACTCGTGCAGCAGAAGCATTGACGACAAGGCTATCCGGTTGATCTGCGGTGATAAGATCAAGCATGACCAAACTGTGTTCTTTGCTGCTCCGCTGCTGCCAAGCGACCGTATCATATCCTGTCTCTACTTCGTGTAGCGCTGGTCCACCTGACGGCGATCCCCTGATGCCGGTGTTATCGATGACAGATGGGTGCTGCCGGTCTTCTCGCGCGTCAACTCGCGCAGCAGAAGCATTGACGACAAGGCTATCTTGTTGATCTGCGGTGACAATATCAGGCACGATCAGACTGTGTTCTTTGCTGCTCCGCTGCTGCCAAGCGCCCGGATCATATCCTGTGTCTACTTCGTGTAGTGCTTGTCCACCTGGCGGCGATCCCCTGATGCTGGTGTTGTCGATGGCACATGGGTGCTACCGGTCTTCTCGCGCGTCAACGCGTGCAGCAGAAGCACTGACGACAAGGCTATCCTTTTGATCCGCGGTGACAAGATCAGGCACGATCAGACTGTGTTTTTTGCCGCTCCGCTGCTGCCAAGTGACCCTATCATATCCTGTCTCTACTTCGTGTAGCGTTGGTCCACCTGACGGCGATCCCCTGATGCCGGTGTTATCGATGACAGATGGGTGCTGCCGGTCTTCTCGCTTGTCAACTCGTGCAGCAGAAGCATTGACGACAAGGCTATCCGGTTGATCTGCGGTGACAAGATCAAGCATGACCAAACTGTGTTCTTTGCTGCTCCGCTGCTGCCAAGCGACCAGATCATATCCTGTCTACTTCGTGTAGCGCTGGTGCACCTGGCGGCGATCCCCTGATGCTGGTTTTATCGATGACAGATTGGTGCTGCCGGTCTTCTCGCGCGTCAACTCATCTAGCAGAAGCATTGACGACAAGGCTATCCTTTTGATCCGCGGTGACAAAATCAGGCAAGATCAGTCTGTTTTTTGCCGCTCCGCTGCTGCCAAGTGACCGTATCATATCCTGTCTCTACTACGTGTAGCGCTGGTCCACCTGACGGCGATCCCCTGATGCCGGTGTTATCGATGACAGATGGGTGCTGCCGGTCTTCTCGCGCGTCAACTCGCGCAGCAGAAGCATTGACGACAAGGCTATCTTGTTGATCTGCGGTGACAATATCAGGCACGATCAGACTGTGTTCTTTGCTGCTCCGCTGCTGCCAAGCGCCCGGATCATATCCTGTCTCTACTTCGTGTAGTGCTGGTCCACCTGGCGGCAATCCCCTGATGCTGGTGTTGTCGATGGCACATGGGTGCTACCGGTCTTCTCGCGCGTCAACGCGTGCAGCAGAAGCATCGACGACAAGGCTGTCTTGTTGATCTGCGGTGACAAGATCAGGCACGATCGGACTGTGTTTAATGCTCCGCGGCTGCCAAGAGACCGAATCATATCCTGCCTCTACTTCGTGTAGCACTGGTCTACCTGACGGCGATCCTCTGATGCCGGTGTTATCGATGACACATGGGTGATACCGGTCTTCTCGCGCGTCAACGCGTGCAGCAGAAGCATTGACGACAAGGCTATAATGTTGATCTGCGGTGACAAGATCAGGTACGATCAAAATGTCTTCCTTGCTGCTCCGCTGCTGCCAAGCGACCGGATCATATCCTGTCTCTACTTCGTGTAGTGCTGGCCCAGCTGTCGGCGATCCCCTGATGCCGGTGTTATCGATGACAGATGGGTGCTGCCGGTCTTCTCGCGAGTCAACTCGCGCAGCAGAAGCATTGACGACAAGGCTATCCGGTTGATCTGCGGTGACAAGATCAGGTACGATCAAACTGTGTTCTTTGCTGCTCCGCTGCTGCCAAGCGACCGGATCATATCCTGTCTCTACTTGGTGCAGCGCTGGTCCATCTGGCGGCGATCCCCTAATGCTGGTGTTATCGATGACACATGGGGGATACCGGTCTTCTCGCACGACAACGCGTGCAGCAGAAGCATCGACGACAAGGCTGTCTTGTTGATCTGCGGTGACAAGATCAGGCACGTTCGGACTGTGTTCTTTGATGCTCCGCGGCTGCCAAGGGACCGGATCATATCCTGTCTCTACTTCGTGTAGCACTGGTTCACCTGACGGCGATCCTCTGATGCCGGTGTTATCGATGACACATGGGTGATACCGGTCCTCTCGCGCGTCAACGCGTGCAGCAAAAGCATTGACGACAAGGCTATCCTGTTGATCTGCGGTGACAAGATCAAGCACGATCAAACTGTGTTCTTTGCTTCTCCGCTGCTGCCAAGCGACCGGATCATATCCCGTCTCTACTTCGTCTAGCGCTGGTCCACCAGAAGGCGATCCCCTGATGCCGGTGTTAACGATGACAGATGGGTGCTGCCGGTCTTCTCGCGCGTCAACTCGTGCAGCAGAAGCATTGACGACAAGGCTATCCGGTTGATCTGCGGTGACAAGATCAAGCATGACCAAACTGTGTTCTTTGCTGCTCCGCTGCTGCCAAGCGACCGTATCATATCCTGTCTCTACTTCGTGTAGCGCTGGTCCACCTGACGGCGATCCCCTGATGCCGGTGTTATCGATGACAGATGGGTGCTGCCGGTCTTCTCGCGCGTCAACTCGCGCAGCAGAAGCATTGACGACAAGGCTATCTTGTTGATCTGCGGTGACAATATCAGGCACGATCAGACTGTGTTCTTTGCTGCTCCGCTGCTGCCAAGCGCCCGGATCATATCCTGTCTCTACTTCGTGTAGTGCTTGTCCACCTGGCGGCGATCCCCTGATGCAGGTGTTGTCGATGGCACATGGGTGCTACCGGCCTTCTCGCGCGTCAACGCGTGCAGCAGAAGCACTTACGACAAGGCTATCCTTTTGATCCGCGGTGACAAGATCAGGCACGATCAGACTGTGTTTTTTGCCGCTCCGCTGCTGCCAAGTGACCCTATCATATCCTGTCTCTACTTCGTGTAGCGTTGGTCCACCTGACGGCGATCCCCTGATGCCGGTGTTATCGATGACAGATGGGTGCTGCCGGTCTTCTCGCGCGTCAACTCGCGCAGCAGAAGCATTGACGACAAGGCTATCCTTTTGATCCGCGGTGACAAGATGAGGCACGATCAGACTGTGTTTTTTGCCGCTCCGCTGCTGCCAAGTGACCGTATCATATCCTGTCTCTACTTCGTGTAGCGCTGGTCCACCTGACGGCGATCCCCTGATGCCGGTGTTATCGATGACAGATGGGTGCTGCCGGTCTTCTCGCGCGTCAACTCGCGCAGCAGAAGCATTGACGACAAGGCTATCTTGTTGATCTGCGGTGACAATATCAGGCACGATCAGACTGTGTTCTTTGCTGCTCCGCTGCTGCCAAGCGCCCGGATCATATCCTGTCTCTACTTCGTGTAGTGCTGGTCCACCTGGCGGCGATCCCCTGATGCTGGTGTTGTCGATGGCACATGGGTGCTACCGGTCTTCTCGCGCGTCAACGCGTGCAGCAGAAGCATCGACGACAAGGCTGTCTTGTTGATCTGCGGTGACAAGATCAGGCACGATCGGACTGTGTTTAATGCTCCGCGGCTGCCAAGAGACCGAATCATATCCTGTCTCTACTTCGTGTAGCACTGGTCTACCTGACGGCGATCCTCTGATGCCGGTGTTATCGATGACACATGGGTGATACCGGTCTTCTCGCGCGTCAACGCGTGCAGCAGAAGCATTGACGACAAGGCTATAATGTTGATCTGCGGTGACAAGATCAGGTACGATCAAAATGTCTTCCTTGCTGCTCCGCTGCTGCCAAGCGACCGGATCATATCCTGTCTCTACTTCGTGTAGTGCTGGCCCAGCTGGCGGCGATCCCCTGATGCCGGTGTTATCGATGACAGATGGGTGCTGCCGGTCTTCTCGCGAGTCAACTCGCGCAGCAGAAGCATTGACGACAAGGCTATCCGGTTGATCTGCGGTGACAAGATCAGGTACGATCAAACTGTGTTCTTTGCTGCTCCGCTGCTGCCAAGCGACCGGATTATATCCTGTCTCTACTTGGTGCAGCGCTGGTCCATCTGGCGGCGATCCCCTAATGCTGGTGTTATCGATGACACATGGGGGATACCGGTCTTCTCGCACGTCAACGCGTGCAGCAGAAGCATCGACGACAAGGCTGTCTTGTTGATCTGCGGTGACAAGATCAGGCACGTTCGGACTGTGTTCTTTGATGCTCCGCGGCTGCCAAGGGACCGGATCATATCCTGTCTCTACTTCGTGTAGCACTGGTCCACCTGACGGCGATCCTCTGATGCCGGTGTTATCGATGACACATGGGTGATACCGGTCCTCTCGCGCGTCAACGCGTGCAGCAAAAGCATTGACGACAAGGCTATCCTGTTGATCTGCGGTGACAAGATCAAGCACGATCAAACTGTGTTCTTTGCTTCTCCGCTGCTGCCAAGCGACCGGATCATATCCCGTCTCTACTTCGTGTAGCGCTGGTCCACCAGACGGCGATCCCCTGATGCCGGTGTTAACGATGACAGATGGGTGCTGCCGGTCTTCTCGCGCGTCAACTCATGAAGCAGAAGCATTGACGACAAGGCTATCCGGTTGATCCGCGGTGACAAGATCAGGCACGATCAGACTGTGTTTTTCGCCGCTCCGCTGCTGCCAAGCGACCGTATCATATCCTGTCTCTACTTCGTGCAGCGCTGGTCCATCTGGCGGCGATCCCCTAATGCTGGTGTTATCGATGACACGTGGGTGCTACCGGTCTTCTCGCACGTCAACGCGTGCAGCAGAAGCATCGACGACAAGGCTGTCTTGTTGATCTGCGGTGACAAGATCAGGCACGATCGGACTGTGTTATTTGATGCTCCTTGGCTGCCAAGAGACCGGATCATATCCTGTCTCTACTTCGTGTAGCGGTGGTCTACCTGACGGTGATCCGCTGATGCTGGTGTTATCGATGACACATGGGTGCTACTGGTCTTCTCGCGCACCAACTCGCGCAGCTGAAGCATTGACGACAAGGCTATCCGTTTGATCTGCGGTGACAAGATCAGGCACGATCAAACTGTGTTCCTTGCTGCTCCGCTGCTGCCAAGCGACCGGATCATATCCTGTCTCTACTTCGTGTAGCGCTGGTAAACCTGGCGGCGATCCCCTGATGCTGGTGTTATCGATGACAGATGGGTGCTGCCGGTCTTCTCGCGCGTCAACACATGTAGCAGAAGCATTGACGACAAGGCTATCCGGTTGATCCGCGGTGACAAGATCAGGCACGATCAGACTGTGTTTTTGCCGCTCCGCTGCTGCCAAGCGACCGTATCATATCCTGTCTCTACTTCGTGTAGCGATGGTCCACCTGACGGCGATCCCCTGATGCCGGTGTTATCGATGACACATGGGTGCTACCGGCCTTCTCGCACGTCAACGCGTGCAGCAGAAGCATCGACGACAAGGCTGTCTTGTTGATCTGCTGTGACAAGATCAGGCACGATCGGACTGTGTTCTTTGATGCTGCGCGGCTGCCAAGAGACCGGATCATATCCTGTCTCTACTTCGTGTAGCGGTGGTCCACCTGATGGTGATCCCCTGATGCCGGTGTTATCGATGACACATGGGTGCTACCGGTCTTCTCGCGCGCCAACTCGCGCAGCAGAAGGATTGACGACAAGGCTATCTGTTTGATCTGCGGTGACAAGATCAGGCACGATCAAACTGTGTTCCTTGCTGCTCCGCTGCTGCCAAGCGACCAGATCATATCCTGTCTCTACTTCGTGTAGCGCTGGTCCACCTGACGGCGATCCCCTGATGCCGGGGTTATCGATGACACATGGGTGCTTCCGGTCTAATCGCGCGTCAACGCGTGCAGCAGAAGCATTGACAACAACGCTATCTTGTTGATCTGCGGTGACAAGAGCAGGCACGATCATACTGTGTTCTTTGCTGGTCCGCTGCTGCCAAGCGACCGGATCATATCCTGTCTCTACTTCGTGTAGCGCAGGTTCGCCTCACTTAGATCCCCTGATGCCGGTGTTATCGATGACAGATGGGTGCTGCCGGTCTTCTCGCGCGTCAACTCGTGCAGCAGAAGCATTGCCGACAAGGCTATCCGGTTGATCTGCGGTGACAAGATCAAGCACGATCAAACTGTGTTCTTTGCTTCTCCGCTGCTGCCAAGCGACCAGATCATATCCTCTCTCTACTTCGTGTAGCGCTGGTCCACCTGGCGGCGATCCCCTGATGCTGGTGTTATCGATGACAGATGGGTGCTGCCGGTCTTCTCGCGCGTCAACTCATCTAGCAGAAGCATTGACGACAAGGCTATCCTTTTGATCCGCGGTGACAAGATCAGGCACGATCAGACTGTGTTTTTTGCCGCTCCGCTGCTGCCAAGTGACCCTATCATATCCTGTCTCTACTTCGTGTAGCGTTGGTCCACCTGACGGCGATCCCCTGATGCCGGTGTTATCGATGACAGATGGGTGCTGCCGGTCTTCTCGCGAGTCAACTCGCGCAGCAGAATCATTGACGACAAGGCTATCTTGTTGATCTGCGGTGACAATATCAGGCACGATCAGACTGTGTTCTTTGCTGCTCCGCTGCTGCCAAGCGACCGGATCATATCCTGTCTCTACTTCGTGTAGCGCAGGTTCGCGTCACGGCGATCCCCTGATGCCGGTGTTATCGATGACAGATGGGTGCTGCCGGTCTTCTCGCGCGTCAACTCGTGCAGCAGAAGCATTGACGACAAGGCTATCCGGTTGATCTGCGGTGACAAGATCAAGCATGACCAAACTGTGTTCTTTGCTGCTCCGCTGCTGCCAAGCGACCAGATCATATCCTGTCTACTTCGTGTAGCGCTGGTGCACCTGGCGGCGATCCCCTGATGCTGGTTTTATGGATGACAGATTGGTGCTGCCGGTCTTCTCGCGCGTCCAATCATCTAGCAGAAGCATTGACGACAAGGCTATCCTTTTGATCCGCGGTGACAAGATCAGGCACGATCAGACTGTGTTTTTTGCCGCTCCGATGCTGCCAAGTGACCCTATCATATCCTGTCTCTACTTCGTGTAGCGCTTGTCCACCTGACGGCGATCCCCTGATGCCAGTGTTATCGATGACAGATGGGTGCTGCCGGTCTTCTCGCGCGTCAACTCGCGCAGCAGAAGCATTGACGACAAGGCTATCTTGTTGATCTGCGGTGACAATATCAGGCACGATCAGACTGTGTTCTTTGCTGCTCCGCTGCTGCCAAGCGACCGTATCATATCCTGTCTCTACTTCGTGTAGCGCTGGTCCACCTGACGGCGATCCCCTGATGCCGGTGTTATCGACGACAGATGGGTGCTGCCGGTCTTCTCGCGCGTCAACTCGCGCAGCAGAAGCATTGACGACAAGGCTATCTTGTTGATCTGCGGTGACAAGATCAGGCACGATCGGACTGTGTTTAATGCTCCGCGGCTGCCAAGAGACCGAATCATATCCTGTCTCTACTTCGTGTAGCATTGGTCCACCTGACGGCGATCCTCTGATGCCGGTGTTATCGATGACACATGGGTGATACCGGTCTTCTCGCGCGTCAACGCGTGCAGCAGAAGCATTGACGACAAGGCTATCCTTTTGATCCGCGGTGACAAGATCAGGCACGATCAGACTGTGTTTTTTGCCGCTCCGCTGCTGCCAAGTGACCCTATCATATCCTGTCTCTACTTCGTGTAGCGTTGGTCCACCTGACGGCGATCCCCTGATGCCGGTGTTATCGATGACAGATGGGTGCTGCCGGTCTTCTCGCGCGTCAACTCGCGCAGCAGAAGCATTGACGACAAAGCTATCTTGTTGATCTGCGGTGACAATATCAGGCACGATCAGACTGTGTTCTTTGCTGCTCCGCTGCTGCCAAGCGACCGGATCATATCCTGTCTCTACTTCGTGTAGCGCAGGTTCGCGTCACGGCGATCCCCTGATGCCGGTGTTATCTATGACAGATGAGTGCTGCCGGTCTTCTCGTGCGTCAACTCGTGCAGCAGAAGCATTGACGACAAGGCTATCCGGTTGATCTGCGGTGACAAGATCAAGCATGACCAAACTGTGTTCTTTGCTGCTCCGCTGCTGCCAAGCGACCAGAACATATCCTGTCTACTTTGTGTAGCGCTGGTGCACCTGGCGGCGATCCCCTGATGCTGGTTTTATCGATGACAGATTGGTGCTGCCGGTCTTCTCGCGCGTCAACTCATCTAGCAGAAGCATTGACGACAAGGCTATCCTTTTGATCCGCGGTGACAAAATCAGGCAAGATCAGTCTGTTTTTTGCCGCTCCGCTGCTGCCAAGTGACCGTATCATATCCTGTCTCTACTTCGTGTAGCGCTGGTCCACCTGACGGCGATCCCCTGATGCCGGTGTTATCGATGACAGATGGGTGCTGCCGGTCTTCTCGCGCGTCAACTCGCGCAGCAGAAGCATTGACGACAAGGCTGTCTTGTTGATATGCGGTGACAAGATCAGGCACGATCGGACTGTGTTTAATGCTCCGCGGCTGCCAAGAGACCGAATCATATCCTGTCTCTACTTCGTGTAGCACTGGTCTACCTGACGGCGATCCTCTGATGCCGGTGTTATCGATGACACATGGGTGATACCGGTCTTCCCGCGCGTCAACGCGTGCAGCAGAAGCATTGACGACAAGGCTATAATGTTGATCTGCGGTGACAAGATCAGGTACGATCAAAATGTCTTCCTTGCTGCTCCGCTGCTGCCAAGCGACCGGATCATATCCTGTCTCTACTTCGTGTAGCACTGGTCCACCTGACGGCGATCCTCTGATGCCGGTGTTATCGATGACACATGGGTGATACCGGTCTTCTCGCGCGTCAACGCGTGCAGCAGAAGCATTGACGACAAGGCTATCCGGTTGATCCGCGTGACAAGATCAGGCACGATGAGACTGTGTTCTTTGCCGCTGCGCTGCTGCCAAGCGACCGTATCATATCCTGTCTCTTCTTCGTGTAGCGCTGATCCACCTGGCGGCGATCCCCTGATGCCAGTGTTGTCGATGACAGATGGGTGCTGCCGGTCTTCTCAGGTGTCAACTCGTGCAGCAGAAGCATTGACGACAAGGCTATCCGGTTGATCTGCGGTGACAAGAGCAGGCACGATCAGACTGAGGTCTTTGCTGCTTCGCTGCTGCCAGGCGACCGGGTCATATCCTGTCTCTACTTCGTGCAGCGCTGGTCCACTTGGCGGCGATCCCCTGATGCTGGTGTTGTCGATGGCACATGGGTGCTACCGGTCTTCTGGCGCGTCAACGCGTGCAGCAGAAGCATCGACGACAAGGCTGTCTTGTTGATCTGCGGTGACAAGATCAGGCCCGATCGGACTGTGTTTAATGCTCCGCGGCTGCCAAGAGACCGAATCATATCCTGTCTCTACTTCGTGTAGCACTGGTCTACCTGACGGCGATCCTCTGATGTCGGTGTTATCGATGACACATGGGTGATACCGGTCTTCTCGCGCGTCAACGCGTGCAGCAGAAGCATTGACGACAAGGCTATAATGTTGATCTGAGGTGACAAGATCAGGTACGATCAAAATGTCTTCCTTGCTGCTCCGCTGCTGCCAAGCGACCGGATCATATCCTGTCTCTACTTCGTGTAGTGCTGGCCCAGCTGGCGGCGATCCCCTGATGCTGGTGTTGTCGATGGCAGATGGGTGCTACCGGTCTTCTCGCGCTCAACGCGTGCAGCAGAAGCATCGACGACAAGGCTGCCTTGTTGATCTGCGGTGACAAGATCAGGCACGATCGGACTGTGTTTAATGCTCCGCGGCTGCCAAGAGACCGGATCATATCCTGTCTCTACTTCGTGTAGCATTGGTCCACCTGACGGCGATCCTCTGATGCCGGTGTTATCGATGACACATGGGTGATACCGGTCTTCTCGCGCGTCAACGCGTGCAGAAGAAGCATTGACGACAAGGCTATAATGTTGATCTGCGGTGACAAGATCCAGCACGATCAAACTGTGTTCTTTGCTCCTCCGCTGCTGCCAAGCGACCGGATCATATCCTGTCTGTACTTCGTGTAGCGCTGGTCCACCAGACGGCGATCCCCTGATGCCGGTGTTATCGATGACAGATGGGTGCTGCCGGTCTTCTCGCGAGTCAACTCGCGCAGCAGAGGCATTGACGACAAGGCTATCCGGTTGATCTGCGGTGACAAGATCAGGTACGATCAAACTGTGTTCTTTGCTGCTCCGCTGCTGCCAAGCGACCGGATCATATCCTGTCTCTACTTGGTGCAGCGCTGGTCCATCTGGCGGCGATCCCCTAATGCTGGTGTTATCGATGACACATGGGGGATACCGGTCTTCTCGCACGTCAACGCGTGCAGCAGAAGCATCGACGACAAGGCTGTCTTGTTGATCTGCGGTGACAAGATCAGGCACGTTCGGACTGTGTTCTTTGAAGCTCCGCGGCTGCCAAGGGACCGGATCATATCCTGTCTCTACTTCGTGTAGCACTGGTCCACCTGACGGCGATCCCCTGATGCTGGTGTTATCGATGACAGATGGGTGCTGCCGGTCTTCTCGCGCGTCAACTCATGTAGCAGAAGCATTGACGACAAGGCTATCCGGTTGATCCGCGGTGGCAAGATCAGGCACGATCAGACTGTGTTTTTGCCGCTCCGCTGCTGCCAAGCGACCGTATCATATCCTGTCTCTACTTCGTGTAGCGATGGTCCACCTGACGGCGATCCCCTGATGCCGGTGTTATCGATGACACATGGGTGCTAGCGGCCTTCTCGCACGTCAACACGTGCAGCAGAAGCATCGACGACAAGGCTGTCTTGTTGATCTGCTGTGACAAGATCAGGCACGATCGGACTGTGTTCTTTGATGCTGCGCGTCTGCCAAGAGACCGGATCATATCCTGTCTCTACTTCGTGTAGCGGTGGTCCACCTGATGGTGATCCCCTGATGCCGGTGTTATCGATGACACATGGGTGCTACCGGTCTTCTCGCGCGCCAACTCGTGCAGCAGAAGGATTGACGACAAGGCTATCCGTTTGATCTGCGGTGACAAGATCAGGCACGATCAAACTGTGTTCCTTGCTGCTCCGCTGCTGCCAAGCGACCAGATCATATCCTGTCTCTACTTCGTGTAGCGCTGGTCCACCTGACGGCGATCCCCTGATGCCGGTGTTATCGATGACACATGGGTGCTTCCGGTCTTCTCGCGCGTCAACGCGTGCAGCAGAACCATTGACAACAACGCTATCTTGTTGATCTGCGGTGACAAGAGCAGGCACGATCAGACTGTGTTCTTTGCTGGTCCGCTGCTGCCAAGCGACCGGATCATATCCTGTCTCTACTTCTTGTAGCGCAGGTTCGCGTCACTTCGATCCCCTGATGCCGGTGTTATCGATGACAGATGGGTGCTGCCGGTCTTCTCGCGCGTCAACTCGTGCAGCAGAAGCATTGACGACAAGGCTATCCGGTTGATCTGCGGTGACAAGATCAAGCACGATCAAACTGTGTTCTTTGCTTCTCCGCTGCTGCCAAGCGACCAGATCATATCCTGTCTCTACTTCGTGTAGCGCTGGTCCACCTGGCGGCGATCCCCTGATGCTGGTGTTATCGATGACAGATGGGTGCTGCCGGTCTTCTCGCTCGTCAACTCATCTAGCAGAAGCATTGACGACAAGGCTATCCTTTTGATCCGCGGTGACAAGATCAGGCACGATCAGAGTGTGTTTTTTGCCGCTCCTCTGCTGCCAAGTGACCCTATCATATCCTGTCTCTACTTCGTGTAGCGTTGGTCCACCTGACGGCGATCCCCTGATGCCGGTGTTATCGATGACAGATGGGTGCTGCCGGTCTTCTCGCGCGTCAACTCGCGCAGCAGAAGCATTGACGACAAAGCTATCTTGTTGATCTGCGGTGACAATATCAGGCACGATCAGACTGTGTTCTTTGCTGCTCCGCTGCTGCCAAGCGACCGGATCATATCCTGTCTCTACTTCGTGTAGCGCAGGTTCGCGTCACGGCGATCCCCTGATGCCGGTGTTATCTATGACAGATGGGTGCTGCCGGTCTTCTCGCGCGTCAACTCGTGCAGCAGAAGCATTGACGACAAGGCTATCCTGTTGATCTGCGGTGACAAGATCAAGCATGACCAAACTGTGTTCTTTGCTGCTCCGCTGCTGCCAAGCGACCAGATCATATCCTGTCTACTTCGTGTAGCGCTGGTGTACCTGGCGGCGATCCCCTGATGCTGGTTTTATCGATGACAGATTGGTGCTGCCGGTCTTCTCGCGCGTCAACTCATCTAGCAGAAGCATTGACGACAAGGCTATCCTTTTGATCCGCGGTGACAAAATCAGGCAAGATCAGTCTGTTTTTTGCCGCTCCGCTGCTGCCAAGTGACCGTATCATATCCTGTCTCTACTTCGTGTAGCGCTGGTCCACCTGACGGCGATCCCCTGATGCCGGTGTTATCGATGACAGATGGGTGCTGCCGGTCTTCTCGCGCGTCAACTCGCGCAGCAGAAGCATTGACGACAAGGCTGTCTTGTTGATCTGCGGTGACAAGATCAGGCACGATCGGACTGTGTTTAATGCTCCGCGGCTGCCAAGAGACCGAATCATATCCTGTCTCTTCTTCGTGTAGCACTGGTCTACCTGACGGCGATCCTCTGATGCCGGTGTTATCGATGACACATGGGTGATACCGGTCTTCCCGCGCGTCAACGCGTGCAGCAGAAGCATTGACGACAAGGCTATAATGTTGATCTGCGGTGACAAGATCAGGTACGATCAAAATGTCTTCCTTGCTGCTCCGCTGCTGCCAAGCGACCGGATCATATCCTGTCTCTACTTCGTGTAGCACTGGTCCACCTGACGGCGATCCTCTGATGCCGGTGTTATCGATGACACATGGGTGATACCGGTCTTCTCGCGCGTCAACGCGTGCAGCAGAAGCATTGACGACAAGGCTATCCGGTTGATCCGCGTGACAAGATCAGGCACGATGAGACTGTGTTCTTTGCCGCTGCGCTGCTGCCAAGCGACCGTATCATATCCTGTCTCTTCTTCGTGTAGCGCTGATCCACCTGGCGGCGATCCCCTGATGCCGGTGTTGTCGATGACAGATGGGTGCTGCCGGTCTTCTCAGGTGTCAACTCGTGCAGCAGAAGCATTGACGACAAGGCTATCGGCTATCCGGTTGATCTGCGGTGACAAGAGCAGGCACGATCAGACTGAGGTCTTTGCTGCTTCGCTGCTGCCAGGCGACCGGGTCATATCCTGTCTCTACTTCGTGCAGCGCTGGTCCACTTGGCGGCGATCCCCTGATGCTGGAGTTGTCGATGGCACATGGGTGCTACCGGTCTTCTCGCGCGTCAACGCGTGCAGCAGAAGCATCGACGACAAGGCTGTCTTGTTGATCTGCGGTGACAAGATCAGGCCCGATCGGACTGTGTTTAATGCTCCGCGGCTGCCAAGAGACCGAATCATATCCTGTCTCTACTTCGTGTAGCACTGGTCTACCTGACGGCGATCCTCTGATGTCGGTGTTATCGATGACACATGGGTGATACCGGTCTTCTCGCGCGTCAACGCGTGCAGCAGAAGCATTGACGACAAGGCTATAATGTTGATCTGAGGTGACAAGATCAGGTACGATCAAAATGTCTTCCTTGCTGCTCCGCTGCTGCCAAGCGACCGGATCATATCCTGTCTCTACTTCGTGTAGTGCTGGCCCAGCTGGCGGCGATCCCCTGATGCTGGTGTTGTCGATGGCAGATGGGTGCTACCGGTCTTCTCGCGCGTCAACGCGTGCAGCAGAAGCATCGACGACAAGGCTGCCTTGTTGATCTGCGGTGACAAGATCAGGCACGATCGGACTGTGTTTAATGCTCCGCGGCTGCCAAGAGACCGGATCATATCCTGTCTCTACTTCGTGTAGCATTGGTCCACCTGACGGCGATCCTCTGATGCCGGTGTTATCGATGACACATGGGTGATACCGGTCTTTTCGCGCGTCAACGCGTGCAGCAGAAGCATTGACGACAAGGCTATAATGTTGATCTGCGGTGACAAGATCCAGCACGATCAAACTGTGTTCTTTGCTCCTCCGCTGCTGCCAAGCGACCGGATCATATCCTGTCTGTACTTCGTGTAGCGCTGGTCCACCAGACGGCGATCCCCTGATGCCGGTGTTATCGATGACAGATGGGTGCTGCCGGTCTTCTCGCGAGTCAACTCGCGCAGCAGAGGCATTGACGACAAGGCTATCCGGTTGATCTGCGGTGACAAGATCAGGTACGATCAAACTGTGTTCTTTGCTGCTCCGCTGCTGCCAAGCGACCGGATCATATCCTGTCTCTACTTGGTGCAGCGCTGGTCCATCTGGCGGCGATCCCCTAATGCTGGTGTTATCGATGACACATGGGGGATACCGGTCTTCTCGCACGTCAACGCGTGCAGCAGAAGCATCGACGACAAGGCTGTCTTGTTGATCTGCGGTGACAAGATCAGGCACGTTGGGACTGTGTTCTTTGATGCTCCGCGGCTGCCAAGGGACCGGATCATATCCTATCTCTACTTCGTGTAGCACTGGTCCACCTGACGGCGATCCTCTGATGCCGGTGTTATCGATGACACATGGGTGATACCGGTCCTCTCGCGCGTCAACGCGTGCAGCAGAAGCATTGACGACAAGGCTATCCTGTTGATCTGCGGTGACAAGATCAAGCACGATCAAACTGTGTTCTTTGCTTCTCCGCTGCTGCCAAGCGACCGGATCATATCCTGTCTCTACTTCGTGGAGCGCTGGTAAACCTGGCGGCGATCCCCTGATGCTGGTGTTATCGATGACAGATGGGTGCTGCCGGTCTTCTCGCGCGCCAACTCATGTAGCAGAAGCATTGACGACAAGGCTATCCGGTTGATCCGCGGTGGCAAGATCAGGCACGATCAGACTGTGTTTTTGCCGCTCCGCTGCTGCCAAGCGACCGTATCATATCCTGTCTCTACTTCGTGTAGCGATGGTCCACCTGACGGCGATCCCCTGATGCCGGTGTTATCGATGACACATGGGTGCTACCGGCCTTTTCGCACGTCAACACGTGCAGCAGAAGCATCGACGACAAGGCTGTCTTGTTGATCTGCTGTGACAAGATCAGGTACGATCAAAATGTCTTCCTTGCTGCTCCGCTGCTGCCAAGCGACCGGATCATATCCTGTCTCTACTTCGTGTAGCACTGGTCCACCTGACGGCGATCCTCTGATGCCGGTGTTATCGATGACACATGGGTGATACCGGTCTTCTCGCGCGTCAACGCGTGCAGCAGAAGCATTGACGACAAGGCTATCCGGTTGATCCGCGTGACAAGATCAGGCACGATGAGACTGTGTTCTTTGCCGCTGCGCTGCTGCCAAGCGACCGTATCATATCCTGTCTCTACTTCGTGTAGCGCTGGTCCATCAGACGGCGATCCCCTGATGCCGGTGTTAACGATGACAGATGGGTGCTGCCGGTCTTCTCACGCGTCAACTCGCGCAGCAGAAGCATTGCCGACAATCCTATCCGGTTGATCTGCGGTCACAAGATCAGGTACGATCAAACTGTGTTCTTTGCTGCTCCGCTGCTGCCAAGCGACCGGATCCTATCCTGACTGTACTTCGTGCAGCGCTGATCCATCTGGCGGCGATCCCCTAATGCTGGTATTATGGATGACACATGGGCGCTACTGGTCTTCTCGCACGTCAACGCGTGCAGCAGAAGCATCGACGACAAGGCTGTCTTTTTGATCTGCGGTGACAAGATCATGCACGATCGGACTGTGTTCTTTGATGCCCCGCGGCTGCCAAGAGACCGGATCATATCCTGTCTCTACTTCGTGTAGCGGTTGTCCACCTGATGGTGATCCCCTGATGCCGGTGTTATCGATGACACATGGGTGCTACCGGTCTTCTCGCGTGCCAACTCGCGCCGCAGAAGCATTGACGACAAGGCTATCCGTTTGATCTGCGGTGACAAGATCAGGCACGATCAAACTGTGTTCCTTGCTGCTCCGCTGCTGCCAAGCGACCGTATCATATCCTGTCTCTACTTCGTGTAGCGCTGGTCCACCTGGCGGCGATCCCCTGATGCTGGTGTTATCGATGACAGATGGGTGCTGCCGGTCTTCTCGCGCGTCAACTCATGTACAGAAGCATTGACGACAAGGCTATCCGGTTGATCCGCGGTGACAAGATCAGGCACGATCAGACTGTGTTTTTTGCCGCTCCGCTGCTGCCTATCGACCGTATCATATCCTGTCTCTACTTCGTGTAGCGCTGGTCCACCTGACGGCGATCCCCTGATGCCGGTGTTATCGATGACAGATGGGTGCTGCCGGTCTTCTCGCGCGTCAACTCGTGCAGCAGAAGCATTGACGACAAGGCTATCCGGTTGATCTGCGGTGACAAGATCAAGCACGATCAAACTGTGTTCTTTGCTTCTCCGCTGCTGCCAAGCGACCAGATCATATCCTGTCTCTACTTCGTGTAGCGCTGGTCCACCTGGCGGCGATCCCCTGATGCTGGTGTTATCGATGACAGATGGGTGCTGCCGGTCTTCTCGCTCGTCAACTCATCTAGCAGAAGCATTGACGACAAGGCTATCCTTTTGATCCGCGGTGACAAGATCAGGCACGATCAGACTGTGTTTTTTGCCGCTCCTCTGCTGCCAAGTGACCCTATCATATCCTGTCTCTACTTCGTGTAGCGTTGGTCCACCTGACGGCGATCCCCTGATGCCGGTGTTATCGATGACAGATGGGTGCTGCCGGTCTTCTCGCGCGTCAACTCGCGCAGCAGAAGCATTGACGACAAAGCTATCTTGTTGATCTGCGGTGACAATATCAGGCACGATCAGACTGTGTTCTTTGCTGCTCCGCTGCTGCCAAGCGACCGGATCATATCCTGTCTCTACTTCGTGTAGCGCAGGTTCGCGTCACGCGATCCCCTGATGCCGGTGTTATCTATGACAGATGGGTGCTGCCGGTCTTCTCGCGCGTCAACTCGTGCAGCAGAAGCATTGACGACAAGGCTATCCGGTTGATCTGCGGTGACAAGATCAAGCATGACCAAATTGTGTTCTTTGGTGCTCCGCTGCTGCCAAGCGACCAGATCATATCCTGTCTACTTCGTGTAGCGCTGGTGTACCTGGCGGCGATCCCCTGATGCTGGTTTTATCGATGACAGATTGGTGCTGCCGGTCTTCTCGCGCGTCAACTCATCTAGCAGAAGCATTGACGACAAGGCTATCCTTTTGATCCGCGGTGACAAAATCAGGCAAGATCAGTCTGTTTTTTGCCGCTCCGCTGCTGCCAAGTGACCGTATCATATCCTGTCTCTACTTCGTGTAGCGCTGGTCCACCTGACGGCGATCCCCTGATGCCGGTGTTATCGATGACAGATGGGTGCTGCCGGTCTTCTCGCGCGTCAACTCGCGCAGCAGAAGCATTGACGACAAGGCTGTCTTGTTGATCTGCGGTGACAAGATCAGGCACGATCGGACTGTGTTTAATGCTCCGCGGCTGCCAAGAGACCGAATCATATCCTGTCTCTACTTCGTGTAGCACTGGTCTACCTGACGGCGATCCTCTGATGCCGGTGTTATCGATGACACATGGGTGATACCGGTCTTCCCGCGCGTCAACGCGTGCAGCAGAAGCATTGACGACAAGGCTATAATGTTGATCTGCGGTGACAAGATCAGGTACGATCAAAATGTCTTCCTTGCTGCTCCGCTGCTGCCAAGCGACCGGATCATATCCTGTCTCTACTTCGTGTAGCACTGGTCCACCTGACGGCGATCCTCTGATGCCGGTGTTATCGATGACACATGGGTGATACCGGTCTTCTCGCGCGTCAACGCGTGCAGCAGAAGCATTGACGACAAGGCTATCCGGTTGATCCGCGTGACAAGATCAGGCACGATGAGACTGTGTTCTTTGCCGCTGCGCTGCTGCCAAGCGACCGTATCATATCCTGTCTCTTCTTCGTGTAGCGCTGATCCACCTGGCGGCGATCCCCTGATGCCGGTGTTGTCGATGACAGATGGGTGCTGCCGGTCTTCTCAGGTGTCAACTCGTGCAGCAGAAGCATTGACGACAAGGCTATCCGGTTGATCTGCGGTGACAAGAGCAGGCACGATCAGACTGAGGTCTTTGCTGCTTCGCTGCTGCCAGGCGACCGGGTCATATCCTGTCTCTACTTCGTGCAGCGCTGGTCCACTTGGCGGCGATCCCCTGATGCTGGTGTTGTCGATGGCACATGGGTGCTACCGGTCTTCTCGCGCGTCAACGCGTGCAGCAGAAGCATCGACGACAAGGCTGTCTTGTTGATCTGCGGTGACAAGATCAGGCCCGATCGGACTGTGTTTAATGCTCCGCGGCTGCCAAGAGACCGAATCATATCCTGTCTCTACTTCGTGTAGCACTGGTCTACCTGACGGCGATCCTCTGATGTCGGTGTTATCGATGACACATGGGTGATACCGGTCTTCTCGCGCGTCAACGCGTGCAGCAGAAGCATTGACGACAAGGCTATAATGTTGATCTGAGGTGACAAGATCAGGTACGATCAAAATGTCTTCCTTGCTGCTCCGCTGCTGCCAAGCGACCGGATCATATCCTGTCTCTACTTCGTGTAGTGCTGGCCCAGCTGGCGGCGATCCCCTGATGCTGGTGTTGTCGATGGCAGATGGGTGCTACCGGTCTTCTCGCGCGTCAACGCGTGCAGCAGAAGCATCGACGACAAGGCTGCCTTGTTGATCTGCGGTGACAAGATCAGGCACGATCGGACTGTGTTTAATGCCCCGCGGCTGCCAAGAGACCGGATCATATCCTGTCTCTACTTCGTGTAGCATTGGTTCACCTGACGGCGATCCTCTGATGCCGGTGTTATCGATGACACATGGGTGATACCGGTCTTCTCGCGTGTCAACGCGTGCAGCAGAAGCATTGACGACAAGGCTATAATGTTGATCTGCGGTGACAAGATCCAGCACGATCAAACTGTGTTCTTTGCTCCTCCGCTGCTGCCAAGCGACCGGATCATATGCTGTCTGTACTTCGTGTAGCGCTGGTCCACCAGACGGCGATCCCCTGATGCCGGTGTTATCGATGACAGATGGGTGCTGCCGGTCTTCTCGCGAGTCAACTCGCGCAGCAGAGGCATTGACGACAAGGCTATCCGGTTGATCTGCGGTGACAAGATCAGGTACGATCAAACTGTGTTCTTTGCTGCTCCGCTGCTGCCAAGCGACCGGATCATATCCTGTCTCTACTTGGTGCAGCGCTGGTACATCTGGCGGCGATCCCCTAATGCTGGTGTTATCGATGACACATGGGGGATACCGGTCTTCTCGCACGTCAACGCGTGCAGCAGAAGCATCGACGACAAGGCTGTCTTGTTGATCTGCGGTGACAAGATCAGGCACGTTGGGACTGTGTTCTTTGATGCTCCGCGGCTGCCAAGGGACCGGATCATATCCTATCTCTACTTCGTGTAGCACTGGTCCACCTGACGGCGATCCTCTGATGCCGGTGTTATCGATGACACATGGGTGATACCGGCCTTCTCGCACGTCAACGCGTGCAGCAGAAGCATTGACGACAAGGCTATCCTGTTGATCTGCGGTGACAAGATCAAGCACGATCAAACTGTGTTCTTTGCTTCTCCGCTGCTGCCAAGCGACAGGATCATATCCTGTCTCTACTTCGTGTAGCGCTGGTAAACCTGGCGGCGATCCCCTGATGCTGGTGTTATCGATGACAGATGGGTGCTGCCGGTCTTCTCGCGCGTCAACTCATGTAGCAGAAGCATTGACGACAAGGCTATCCGGTTGATCCGCGGTGGCAAGATCAGGCACGATCAGACTGTGTTTTTGCCGCTCCGCTGCTGCCAAGCGACCGTATCATATCCTGTCTCTACTTCGTGTAGCAATGGTCCACCTGACGGCGATCCCCTGATGCCGGTGTTATCGATGACACATGGGTGCTACCGGCCTTCTCGCACGTCAACACGTGCAGCAGAAGCATCGACGACAAGGCTGTCTTGTTGATCTGCTGTGACAAGATCAGGTACGATCAAAATGTCTTCCTTGCTGCTCCGCTGCTGCCAAGCGACCGGATCATATCCTGTCTCTACTTCGTGTAGCACTGGTCCACCTGACGGCGATCCTCTGATGCCGGTGTTATCGATGACACATGGGTGATACCGGTCTTCTCGCGCGTCAACGCGTGCAGCAGAAGCATTGACGACAAGGCTATCCGGTTGATCCGCGTGACAAGATCAGGCACGATGAGACTGTGTTCTTTCCCGCTGCGCTGCTGCCAAGCGACCGTATCATATCCTGTCTCTACTTCGTGTAGCGCTGGTCCATCAGACGGCGATCCCCTGATGCCGGTGTTAACGATGACAGATGGGTGCTGCCGGTCTTCTCGCGCGTCAACTCGCGCAGCAGAAGCATTGACGACAATCCTATCCGGTTGATCTGCGGTCACAAGATCAGGTACGATCAAACTGTGTTCTTTGCTGCTCCGCTGCTGCCAAGCGACCGGATCCTATCCTGTCTGTACTTCGTGCAGCGCTGATCCATCTGGCGGCGATCCCCTAATGCTGGTATTATCGATGACACATGGGCGCTACTGGTCTTCTCGCACGTCAACGCGTGCAGCAGAAGCATCGACGACAAGGCTGTCTTTTTGATCTGCGGTGACAAGATCATGCACGATCGGACTGTGTTCTTTGATGCCCCGCGGCTGCCAAGAGACCGGATCATATCCTGTCTCTACTTCGTGTAGCGGTTGTCCACCTGATGGTGATCCCCTGATGCCGGTGTTATCGATGACACATGGGTGCTACCGGTCTTCTCGCGTGCCAACTCGCGCCGCAGAAGCATTGACGACAAGGCTATCCGTTTGATCTGCGGTGACAAGATCAGGCACGATCAAACTGTGTTCCTTGCTGCTCCGCTGCTGCCAAGCGACCGTATCATATCCTGTCTCTACTTCGTGTAGCGCTGGTCCACCTGGCGGCGATCCCCTGATGCTGGTGTTATCGATGACAGATGGGTGCTGCCGGTCTTCTCGCGCGTCAACTCATGTACAGAAGCATTGACGACAAGGCTATCCGGTTGATCCGCGGTGACAAGATCAGGCACGATCAGACTGTGTTTTTTGCCGCTCCGCTGCTGCCTATCGACCGTATCATATCCTGTCTCTACTTCGTGTAGCGCTGGTCCACCTGACGGCGATCCCCTGATGCCGGTGTTATCGATGACAGATGGGTGCTGCCGGTCTTCTCGCGCGTCAACTCGCGCAGCAGAAGCATTGACGACAAGGCTATCCGGTTGATCTGCGGTGACAAGATCAGGCACGATCAGACTGAGGTCTTTGCTGCTCCGCAGCTGCCAAGCGACCGGATCCTATCCTGTCTGTACTTCGTGCAGCGCTGATCCATCTGGCGGCGATCCCCTTATGCTGGTGTTATCGATGACACATGGGCGCTACTGGTCTTCTCGCACGTCAACGCGTGCAGCAGAAGCATCGACGACAAGGCTGTCTTTTTGATCTGCGGTGACAAGATCATGCACGATCGGACTGTGTTCTTTGATGCCCCGCGGCTGCCAAGAGACCGGATCATATCCTGTCTCTACTTCGTGTAGCGGTTGTCCACCTGATGGTGATCCCCTGATGCCGGTGTTATCGATGACACATGGGTGCTACCGGTCTTCTCGCGTGCCAACACGCGCAGCAGAAGCATTGACGACAAGGCTATCCGTTTGATCTGCGGTGACAAGATCAGGCACGATCAAACTGTGTTCCTTGCTGCTCCGCTGCTGCCAAGCGACCGTATCATATCCTGTCTCTACTTCGTGTAGCGCTGGTCCACCTGGCGGCGATCCCCTGATGCTGGTGTTATCGATGACAGATGGGTGCTGCCGGTCTTCTCGCGCGTCAACTCATGTACAGAAGCATTGACGACAAGGCTATCCGGTTGATCCGCGGTGACAAGATCAGGCACGATGAGACTGTGTTTTTTGCCGCTCCGCTGCTGCCAAGCGACCGTATCATATCCTGTCTCTACTTCGTGTAATGCTGGTCCACCTGACGGCGATCCCCTGATGCCGGTGTTATCGATGACAGATGGGTGCTGCCGGTCTTCCCGCGCGTCAACTCGCGCAGCAGAAGCATTGACGACAAGGCTATCCGCTTGATCTGCGGTGGCAAGATCAGGCACGATCAGACTGAGTTCTTTGCTGCTCCACTGCCCCCAAGCGACCGGATCATATCCTATCTCTACTTCGTGTAGGGCTGGTCCACCTTGCGGCGATCCCCTGATGCCGGTGTTGTCGATGACAGATGGGTGCTGCCGCTCTTCTCAGGCGTCAACTCGTGCAGCAGAAGCATGGACGACAAGGCTATCCGGTTGATCCGTGGTGACAAGATCAGGCACGATCAGACTGTGTTTTTTGCCACTCCGCTGCTGCCAAGCGACCGTATCATATCCTGTCTCTACTTCGTGTAGCGCAGGTCCACCTGACGGCGATCCCTTGATGCCGGTGTTATCGATGACAGATGGGTGCTGCCGGTCTTCTCGCGCGTCAACTCGCGCAGCAGAAGCATTGACGACAAGGCTATCCGGTTGATCTACGGTGACAAGATCAGGCACGATCGGACTGAGGTCTTTGCTGCTCCGCTGCTGCCAAGCGACCGGATCGTATCCTGGCTCTACTTCCTGTAGCGCTCGTCCACCTGGCGGCAATCCTCTGATGCCGGTGTTATCGATGACAGATGGGTGCTGCCGGTCTTCTCGCGCGTCAACTCGTGCAGCAGAAGCATTAACGACAAGGCTATCCTGTTGATCTGCGGTGACAAGATCAGGCACGATCAAACTGTGTTCTTTGCTGCTCCGCTGCTGCCAAGCGACCGGATCCAATCCTGTCTGTACTTCGTGCAGCGCTGGTCCACCTGGAGGCGATCCCCTGATGCCGGTGTTGTCGATGACAGATGGGTGCTGCCGGTCTTCTCAGGTGTCAACTCGTGCAGCAGAAGCATTGACGAAGAGCCTATCCGGTTGATCTGCGGTGACAAAATCAGGCACGATCAGACTGAGGTCTTTGCTGCTTCGCTACTGCCAGGCGACCGGATCATATCCTGTCTCTACTTCGTGCAGCGCTGGTCCATCTGGCGGCGATCCCCTAATGCTGGTGTTATCGATGACACGTGGGTGCTACCGGCCTTCTCGCACGTCAACGCGTGCAGCAGAAGCATCGACGACAAGGCTGTCTTGTTGATCTGCAGTCACAAGATCAGGCACGATCAAACTGTGTTCCTTGCTGCTCCGCTGCTGCCAAGCGACCGGATCATATCCTGTCTCTACTTCGTGTAGCGCTGGTCCACCTTGCGGCGATCCCCTGATGCTGGTGTTATCGATGACAGATGGGTGCTGCCGGTCTTCTCGCGCGTCAACTCATGTAGCAGAAGCATTGACGACAAGGCTATGCGGTTGATCCGCGGTGACAAGTTCAGGCACGATGAGACTGTGTTTTTTGCCGCTCCGCTGCTGCCAAGCGACCGTATCATATCCTGTCTCTACTTCGTGTAGTACTGGTCCACCTGACGGCGATCCCCTGATGCCGGTGTTATCGATGACAGATGGGTGCTGCCGGTCTTCTCGCGCGTCAACTCGCGCAGCAGAAGCATTGACGACAAGGCTATCCGGTTGATCTGCGGTGACAAGATCAGGCACGATCAGACTGAGTTCTTTGCTGCTCCGCTGCTGCCAAGCGACCGGATCATATCCTGTCTCTACTTCGTGTAGCGCTGGTCCACCTTGCGGCGATCCCCTGATGCCGGTGTTGTCGATGACAGATGGGTGCTGCCGGTCTTCTCAGGCGTCAACGCGTGCAGCAGAAGCATTGACGTCAAGGCTATCCTGTTGATCTGCAGTGACGAGATCAGGCACGATCAAACTGTGTTCTTTGCTGCTCCGCTGCTGCCAAGCGACCGGATCATATCCTGTCTGTACTTCGTGTAGCGCTGGTCCATCAGACGGCGATCCCCTGATGCCGGTGTTAACGATGACAGATGGGTGCTGCCGGTCTTCTCGCGCGTCAACTCGCGCAGCAGAAGCATTGACGACAATCCTATCCGGTTGATCTGCGGTCACAAGATCAGGTACGGTCAAACTATGTTCTTTGCTGCTCCGCTGCTGCCAAGCGACCGGATCCTATCCTGTCTATACTTCGTGCAGCGCTGATCCATCTGGCGGCGATCCCCTTATGCTGGTGTTATCGATGACACATGGGCGCTACTGGTCTTCTCGCACGTCAACGCGTGCAGCAGAAGCATCGACGACAAGGCTGTCTTTTTGATCTGCGGTGACAAGATCATGCACGATCGGACTGTGTTCTTTGATGCCCCGCGGCTGCCAAGAGACCGGATCATATCCTGTCTCTACTTCGTGTAGCACTGGTCCACCTGACGGCGATCCTCTGATGCCGGTGTTATCGATGACACATGGGTGATACCGGTCTTCTCGCGCGTCAACGCGTGCAGCAGAAGCATTGACGACAAGGCTATCCTGTTGATCTGCGGTGACAAGATCAGGCACGATCAAACTGTGTTCCTTGCTGCTCCGCTGCTGCCAAGCGACCGGATCATATCCTGTCTCTACTTCGTGTAGCGCTGGTCCACCTGACGGCGATCCCCTGATGCCGGTGTTATCGATGACAGATGGGTGCTGCCGGTCTTCTCGCGCGTCAACGCGTGCAGCAGAAGCATTGACGACAAGGCTATCCGGTTGATCCGCGGTGACAAGATCAGGCACGATCAGACTGTGTTCTTTGCCGCTGCGCTGCTGCCAAGCGACCGTATCATATCCTGTCTCTACTTCGTGTAGCGCTGGTCCACCTGGCGGCGATCCCCTGATGCCGGTGTTATCGATGACAGATGGGTGCTGCCGGTCTTCTCAGCGCGTCAACTCGTGCAGCAGAAGCATTGACGACAAGGCTATCCGGTTGATCTGCGGTGACAAGAGCAGGCACGATCAGACTGAGGTCTTTGCTGCTTCGCTGCTGCCAGGCGACCGGGTCATATCCTGTCTCTACTTCGTGCAGCGCTGGTCCACTTGGCGGCGATCCCCTGATGCTGGTGTTGTCGATGGCACATGGGTGCTACCGGTCTTCTCGCGCGTCAACGCGTGCAGCAGAAGCATCGACGACAAGGCTGTCTTGTTGATCTGCGGTGACAAGATCAGGCCCGATCGGACTGTGTTTAATGCTCCGCGGCTGCCAAGAGACCGAATCATATCCTGTCTCTACTTCGTGTAGCACTGGTCTACCTGACGGCGATCCTCTGATGTCGGTGTTATCGATGACACATGGGTGATACCGGTCTTCTCGCGCGTCAACGCGTGCAGCAGAAGCATTGACGACAAGGCTATAATGTTGATCTGAGGTGACAAGATCAGGTACGATCAAACTGTCTTCCTTGCTGCTCCGCTGCTGCCAAGCGACCGGATCATATCCTGTCTCTACTTCGTGTAGTGCTGGCCCAGCTGGCGGCGATCCCCTGATGCTGGTGTTGTCGATGGCAGATGGGTGCTACCGGTCTTCTCGCGCGTCAACGCGTGCAGCAGAAGCATCGACGACAAGGCTGCCTTGTTGATCTGCGGTGACAAGATCAGGCACGATCGGACTGTGTTTAATGCCCCGCGGCTGCCAAGAGACCGGATCATATCCTGTCTCTACTTCGTGTAGCATTGGTCCACCTGACGGCGATCCTCTGATGCCGGTGTTATCGATGACACATGGGTGATACCGGTCTTCTCGCGCGTCAACGCGTGCAGCAGAAGCATTGACGACAAGGCTATACTGTTGATCTGCGGTGACAAGATCCAGCACGATCAAACTGTGTTCTTTGCTCCTCCGCTGCTGCCAAGCGACCGGATCATATCCTGTCTGTACTTCGTGTAGCGCTGGTCCACCAGACGGCGATCCCCTGATGCCGGTGTTATCGATGACAGATGGGTGCTGCCGGTCTTCTCGCGAGTCAACTCGCGCAGCAGAAGCATTGACGACAAGGCTATCCGGTTGATCTGCGGTGACAAGATCAGGTACGATCAAACTGTGTTCTTTGCTGCTCCGCTGCTGCCAAGCGACCGGATCATATCCTGTCTCTACTTGGTGCAGCGCTGGTCCATCTGGCGGCGATCCCCTAATGCTGGTGTTATCGATGACACATGGGGGCTACCGGTCTTCTCGCACGTCAACGCGTGCAGCAGAAGCATCGACGACAAGGCTGTCTTGTTGATCTGCGGTGACAAGATCAGGCACGTTCGGACTGTGTTCTTTGATGCTCCGCGGCTGCCAAGGGACCGGATCATATCCTGTCTCTACTTCGTGTAGCACTGGTCCACCTGACGGCGATCCTCTGATGCCGGTGTTATCGATGACACATGGGTGATACCGGTCTTCTCGCACGTCAACGCGTGCAGCAGAAGCATTGACGACAAGGCTATCCTGTTGATCTGCGGTGACAAGATCAGGCACGATCAAACTGTGTTCTTTGCTGCTCCGCTGCTGCCAAGCGACCGGATCATATCCTGTCTCTACTTCGTGTAGCGCTGGTCAACCTGGCGGCGATCCCCTGATGCTGGTGTTATCGATGACAGATGGGTGCTGCCGGTCTTCTCGCGCGTCAACTCATGTAGCAGAAGCATTGACGACAAGGCTATCCGGTTGATCCGCGGTGACAAGATCAGGCACGATCAGACTGTGTTTTTTGCCGCTCCGCTGCTGCCAAGCGACCGTATCATATCCTGTCTCTACTTCGTGTAGCGCTGGTCCACCTGACGGCGATCCCCTGATGCCGGTGTTATCGATGACAGATGGGTGCTGCCGGTCTTCTCGCGCGTCAACTCGTGCAGCAGAAGCATCGACGACAAGGCTGTCTTGTTGATCTGCTGTGACAAGATCAGGCACGATCAAACTGTGTTCTTTGCTGCTCCGCTGCTGCCAAGCGACCGGATCATATCCTGTCTCTACTTCGTGTAGCGCTGGTCCACCTGACGGCGATCCCCTGATGCCGGTGTTATCGATGACACATGGGTGCTACCGGTCTTCTCGCGCGTCAACGCGTGCAGCAGAAGCATTGACGACAAGGCTATCCGGTTGATCTGCGTGACAAGATCAGGCACGATCAGACTGTGTTCTTTGCCGCTCCGCTGCTGCCAAGCGACCGTATCATATCCTGTCTCTACTTCGTGTAGCGCTGGTCCACCTGGCGGCGATCCCCTGATGCCGGTGTTATCGATGACAGATGGGTGCTGCCGGTCTTCTCGCGCGTCAACTCATGTAGCAGAAGCATTGACGACAAGGCTATCCGGTTGATCTACGGTGACAAGATCAGGCACGATCGGACTGAGGTCTTTGCTGCTCCGCTGCTGCCAAGCGACCGGATCGTATCCTGGCTCTACTTCCTGTAGCGCTCGTCCACCTGGCGGCAATCCTCTGATGCCGGTGTTATCGATGACAGATGGGTGCTGCCGGTCTTCTCGCGCGTCAACTCGTGCAGCAGAAGCATTGACGACAAGGCTATCCTGTTGATCTGCGGTGACAAGATCAGGCACGATCAAACTGTGTTCTTTGCTGCTCCGCTGCTGCCAAGCGACCGGATCCTATCCTGTCTGTACTTCGTGCAGCGCTGGTCCACCTGGAGGCGATCCCCTGATGCCGGTGTTGTCGATGACAGATGGGTGCTGCCGGTCTTCTCAGGTGTCAACTCGTGCAGCAGAAGCATTGACGAAGAGCCTATCCGGTTGATCTGCGGTGACAAAATCAGGCACGATCAGACTGAGGTCTTTGCTGCTTCGCTACTGCCAGGCGACCGGATCATATCCTGTCTCTACTTCGTGCAGCGCTGGTCCATCTGGCGGCGATCCCCTAATGCTGGTGTTATCGATGACACGATGGGTGCTACCGGTCTTCTCGCACGTCAACGCGTGCAGCAGAAGCATCGACGACAAGGCTGTCTTGTTGATCTGCGGTGACAAGATCAGGCACGATCGGACTGTGTTCTTTGATGCTGCGTGGCTGCCAAGAGACCGGATCATATCCTGTCTCTACTTCGTGTAGCGGTGGTCCACCTGATGGTGATCCCCTGATGCCGGTGTTATCGATGACACATGGGTGCTACCGGTCTTCTCGCGCGCCAACTCGCGCAGCAGAAGCATTGACGACAAGGCTATCCGTTTGATCTGCGGTCACAAGATCAGGCACGATCAAACTGTGTTCCTTGCTGCTCCGCTGCTGCCAAGCGACCGGATCATATCCTGTCTCTACTTCGTGTAGCGCTGGTCCACCTGGCGGCGATCCCCTGATGCTGGTGTTATCGATGACAGATGGGTGCTGCCGGTCTTCTCGCGCGTCAACTCATGTAGCAGAAGCATTGACGACAAGGCTATGCGGTTGATCCGCGGTGACAAGTTCAGGCACGATGAGACTGTGTTTTTTGCCGCTCCGCTGCTGCCAAGCGACCGTATCATATCCTGTCTCTACTTCGTGTAGTGCTGGTCCACCTGACGGCGATCCCCTGATGCCGGTGTTATCGATGACAGATGGGTGCTGCCGGTCTTCTCGCGCGTCAACTCGCGCAGCAGAAGCATTGACGACAAGGCTATCCGGTTGATCTGCGGTGACAAGATCAGGCACGATCACACTGAGTTCTTTGCTGCTCCGCTGCTGCCAAGCGACCGGATCATATCCTGTCTCTACTTCGTGTAGCGCTGGTCCACCTTGCGGCGATCCCCTGATGCCGGTGTTGTCGATGACAGATGGGTGCTGCCGGTCTTCTCAGGCGTCAACGCGTGCAGCAGAAGCATTGACGACAAGGCTATCCTGTTGATCTGCGGTGACGAGATCAAGCACGATCAAACTGTGTTCTTTGCTTCTCCGCTGCTGCCAAGCGACCGGATCATATCCTGTCTCTACTTCGTGTAGCGCTGGTCCACCTGACGGCGATCCCCTGATGCCGGTGTTATCGATGACAGATGGGTGCTGCCGGTCTTCTCGCGCGTCAACTCGCGCAGCAGAAGCATTGACGACAAGGCTATCCGGTTGATCTGCGGTGACAAGATCAGGCACGATCAAACTGTGTTCTTTGCTGCTCCGCTGCTGCCAAGCGACCGGATCCTATCCTGTCTGTACTTCGTGCAGCGCTGATCCATCTGGCGGCGATCCCCTAATGCTGGTGTTATCGATGACAGATGGGTGCTGCCGGTCTTCTCGCGCGTCAACTCACGTACAGAAGCATTGACGACAAGGCTATCCGGTTGATCCGCGGTGACAAGATCAGGCACGATCAGACTGTGTTTTTTGCCGCTCCGCTGCTGCCAAGCGACCGTATCATATCCTGTCTCTACTTCGTGTAGCGCTGGTCCACCTGACGGCGATCCCCTGATGCCGGTGTTATCGATGACAGATGGGTGCTGCCGGTCTTCTCGCGCGTCAACTCGCGCAGCAGAAGCATTGACGACAAGGCTATCTGGTTGATCTGCGGTGACAAGATCAGGCACGATCAGACTGAGGTCTTTGCTGCTCCGCTGCTGCCAAGCGACCGGATCATATCCTGTCTCTACTTCGTGTAGTGCTGGTCCACCTGACGGCGATCCCCTGATGCCGGTGTTATCGATGACAGATGGGTGCTGCCGGTCTTCTCGCGCGTCAACTCGCGCAGCAGAAGCATTGACGACAAGGCTATCCGGTTGATCTGCGGTGACAAGATCAGGCACGATCAAACTGTGTTTTTGCCACTCCGCTGCTGCCAAGCGACCGTATCATATCCTGTCTCTACTTCGTGTAGCGCAGGTCCACCTGACGGCGATCCCCTGATGCCGGTGTTATCGATGACAGATGGGTGCTGCCGGTCTTCTCGCGCGTCAACGCGTGCAGCAGAAGCATCGACGACAAGGCTGTCTTGTTGATCTGCGGTGACAAGATCAGGCACGATCGGACTGTGTTCTTTGATGCTCCGCGGCTGCCAAGCGACCGGATCATATCCTGTCTCTACTTCGTGTAGCGCTGGTCCACCTGACGGCGATCCTCTGATGCCGGTGTTATCGATGACACATGGGTGCTACCGGTCTTCTCGCGCGTCAACTCGTGCAGCAGAAGCATTAACGACAAGGCTATCCTGTTGATCTGCGGTGACAAGATCAGGCACGATCAAACTGTGTTCTTTGCTGCTCCGCTGCTGCCAAGCGACCGGATCCTATCCTGTCTGTACTTCGTGCAGCGCTGGTCCACCTGGCGGCGATCCCCTGATGCCGGTGTTGTCGATGACAGATGGGTGCTGCCGGTCTTCTCAGCGCGTCAACTCGTGCAGCAGAAGCATTGACGACAAGGCTATCCGGTTGATCTGCGGTGACAAGATCAGGCACGATCAGACTGAGGTCTTTGCTGCTTCGCTACTGCCAGGCGACCGGATCATATCCTGTCTCTACTTCGTGCAGCGCTGGTCCATCTGGCGGCGATCCCCTAATGCTGGTGTTATCGATGACACGTGGGTGCTACCGGCCTTCTCGCACGTCAACGCGTGCAGCAGAAGCATCGACGACAAGGCTGTCTTGTTGATCTGCGGTGACAAGATCAGGCACGATCGGACTGTGTTCTTTGATGCTGCGCGGCTGCCAAGAGACCGGATCATATCCTGTCTCTACTTCGTGTAGCGCTGGTCCACCTGACGGCGATCCCCTGATGCCGGTGTTATCGATGACACATGGGTGCTACCGGTCTTCTCGCGCGCCAACTCGCGCAGCAGAAGCATTGACGACAAGGCTATCCGTTTGATCTGCAGTCACAAGATCAGGCACGATCAAACTGTGTTCCTTGCTGCTCCGCTGCTGCCAAGCGACCGGATCATATCCTGTCTCTACTTCGTGTAGCGCTGGTCCACCTGGCGGCGATCCCCTGATGCTGGTGTTATCGATGACAGATGGGTGCTGCCGGTCTTCTCGCGCGTCAACTCATGTAGCAGAAGCATTGACGACAAGGCTATGCGGTTGATCCGCGGTGACAAGATCAGGCACGATGAGACTGTGTTTTTTGCCGCTCCGCTGCTGCCAAGCGACCGTATCATATCCTGTCTCTACTTCGTGTAGTGCTGGTCCACCTGACGGCGATCCCCTGATGCCGGTGTTATCGATGACAGATGGGTGCTGCCGGTCTTCTCGCGCGTCAACTCGCGCAGCAGAAGCATTGACGACAAGGCTATCCGGTTGATCTGCGGTGACAAGATCAGGCACGATCAGACTGTGTTCTTTGCTGCTCCGCTGCTGCCAAGCGACCGGATCATATCCTGTCTCTACTTCGTGTAGCGCTGGTCCACCTGACGGCGATCCCCTGATGCCGGTGTTGTCGATGACAGATGGGTGCTGCCGGTCTTCTCAGGCGTCAACTCGTGCAGCAGAAGCATTGACGACAAGGCTATCCGGTTGATCCGCGGTGACAAGATCAGGCACGATCAGACTGTGTTTTTTGCCTCTCCGCTGCTGCCAAGCGACCGTATCATATCCTGTCTCTACTTCGTGTAGCGCTGGTCCACCTGACGGCGATCCCCTGATGCCGGTGTTGTCGATGACAGATGGGTGCTGCCGGTCTTCTCAGGCGTCAACGCGTGCAGCAGAAGCATTGACGACAAGGCTATCCTGTTGATCTGCGGTGACGAGATCAGGCACGATCAAACTGTGTTCTTTGCTGCTCCGCTGCTGCCAAGCGACCGGATCATATCCTGTCTCTACTTCGTGTAGCGCTGGTCCATCAGACGGCGATCCCCTGATGCCGGTGTTAACGATGACAGATGGGTGCTGCCGGTCTTCTCGCGCGTCAACTCGCGCAGCAGAAGCATTGACGACAAGCCTATCCGGTTGATCTGCGGTCACAAGATCAGGCACGATCAAACTGTGTTCTTTGCTGCTCCGCTGCTGCCAAGCGACCGGATCCTATCCTGTCTGTACTTCGTGCAGCGCTGGTCCATCTGGCGGCGATCCCCTAATGCTGGTGTTATCGATGACAGATGGGTGCTGCCGGTCTTCTCGCGCGTCAACTCGTGCAGCAGAAGCATTGACGACAAGGCTATCCGGTTGATCTGCGGTGACAAGATCAGGCACGATCAGACTGTGTTCTTTGCTGCTCCGCTGCTGCCAAGCGACCGGATCATATCCTGTCTCTACTTCGTGTAGCGCTGGTCCACCTGACGGCGATCCCCTGATGCCGGTGTTATCGATGACACGATGGGTGCTACCGGTCTTCTCGCGCGTCAACTCGCGCAGCAGAAGCATTGACGACAAGGCTATCCGGTTGATCTGCGGTGACAAGATCAGGCACGATCAGACTGTGTTCTTTGCTGCTCCGCTGCTGCCAAGCGACCGGATCATATCCTGTCTCTACTTCGTGTAGCGCTGGTCCACCTGGCGGCGATCCCCTGATGCTGGTGTTATCGATGACACATGGGTGCTACCGGTCTTCTCGCGCGTCAACGCGTGCAGCAGAAGCATCGACGACAAGGCTGTCCTTGTTGATCTGCGGTGACAAGATCAGGCACGATCGGACTGTGTTCTTTGCTGCTCCGCTGCTGCCAAGCGACCGGATCATATCCTGTCTCTACTTCGTGTAGCGGTGGTCCACCTGACGGCGATCCCCTGATGCCGGTGTTATCGATGACACATGGGTGCTACCGGTCTTCTCGCGCGCCAACTCGCGCAGCAGAAGCATTGACGACAAGGCTATCCGTTTGATCTGCGGTGACAAGTTCAGGCACGATGAGACTGTGTTTTTTGCCGCTCCGCTGCTGCCAAGCGACCGTATCATATCCTGTCTCTACTTCGTGTAGTGCTGGTCCACCTGACGGCGATCCCCTGATGCCGGTGTTATCGATGACAGATGGGTGCTGCCGGTCTTCTCGCGCGTCAACTCGCGCAGCAGAAGCATTGACGACAAGGCTATCCGGTTGATCTGCGGTGACAAGATCAGGCACGATCACACTGAGTTCTTTGCTGCTCCGCTGCTGCCAAGCGACCGGATCATATCCTGTCTCTACTTCGTGTAGCGCTGGTCCACCTTGCGGCGATCCCCTGATGCCGGTGTTGTCGATGACAGATGGGTGCTGCCGGTCTTCTCAGGCGTCAACGCGTGCAGCAGAAGCATTGACGACAAGGCTATCCTGTTGATCTGCGGTGACGAGATCAAGCACGATCAAACTGTGTTCTTTGCTTCTCCGCTGCTGCCAAGCGACCGGATCATATCCTGTCTCTACTTCGTGTAGCGCTGGTCCATCAGACGGCGATCCCCTGATGCCGGTGTTAACGATTACAGATGGGTGCTGCCGGTCTTCTCGCGCGTCAACTCGCGCAGCAGAAGCATTGACGACAATCCTATCCGGTTGATCTGCGGTCAAAAGATCAGGTACGATCAAACTGTGTTCTTTGCTGCTCCGCTGCTGCCAAGCGACCGGATCCTATCCTGTCTGTACTTCGTGCAGCGCTGATCCATCTGGCGGCGATCCCCTAATGCTGGTGTTATCGATGACAGATGGGTGCTGCCGGTCTTCTCGCGCGTCAACTCACGTACAGAAGCATGGACGACAAGGCTATCCGGTTGATCCGCGGTGACAAGATCAGGCACGATCAGACTGTGTTTTTTGCCGCTCCGCTGCTGCCAATCGACCGTATCATATCCTGTCTCTACTTCGTGTAGCGCTGGTCCACCTGACGGCGATCCCCTGATGCCGGTGTTATCGATGACAGATGGGTGCTGCCGGTCTTCTCGCGCGTCAACTCGCGCAGCAGAAGCATTGACGACAAGGCTATTTGGTTGATCTGCGGTGACAAGATCAGGCACGATCAGACTGAGGTCTTTGCTGCTCCGCTGCTGCCAAGCGACCGTATCATATCCTGTCTCTACTTCGTGTAGTGCTGGTCCACCTGACGGCGATCCCCTGATGCCGGTGTTATCGATGACAGATGGGTGCTGCCGGTCTTCTCGCGCGTCAACTCGCGCAGCAGAAGCATTGACGACAAGGCTATCCGGTTGATCTGCGGTGACGAGATCAAGCACGAGCAAACTGTGTTTTTGCCACTCCGCTGCTGCCAAGCGACCGTATCATGTACTGTCTCTAATTCGTGTAGCGCAGGTCCACCTGACGGCGATCCCCTGATGCCGGTGTTATCGATGACAGATGGGTGCTGCCGGTCTTCTCGCGGGTCAACGCGTGCAGCAGAAGCATCGACGACAAGGCTGTCTTGTTGATCTGCGCTGACAAGATCAGACACGATCGGACTGTGTTCTTTGATGCTCCGCGGCTGCCAAGGGACCGGATCATATCCTGTCTCTACTTCGTGTGCACTGGTCCACCTGACGGCGATCCACTGGTGCCGGTGTTATCGATGACACATGGGTGATACCGGTCTTCTCGCGCGTCAACGCGTGCAGCAGAAGCATTAACGACAAGGCTATCCTGTTGATCTGCGGTGACAAGATCAGGCACGATCAGACTGAGGTTTCTGCTCCTCCGCTGCTGCCAAGCGACCGGATCGTATCCTGGCTCTACTTCCTGTAGCGCTCGTCCACCTGGCGGCAATCCCCTGATGCCGGTGTTATCGATGACAGAAGGGTGCTGCCGGTCTTCTCGCGCGTCAACTCATGTAGCAGAAGCATTGACGACAAGGCTATCCGGTTGATTCGCGTGACAAGATCAGGCACGATGAGACTGTGTTCTTTGCCGCTCCGCTGCTGCCAAGCGACCGTATCATATCCTGTCTCTACTTCGTGTAGCGCTGGTCCACCTGGCGGCGATCCCGTGATACCGGTGTTGTCGATGACAGATGGGTGCTGCCGGTCTTCTCAGGTGTCAACTCCTGCAGCAGAAGCATTGACGACAAGGCTATCCGGTTGATCTGCGGTGACAAAATCAGGCACGATCAGACTGAGGTCTTTGCTGCTTCGCTACTGCCAGGCGACCGGATCATATCCTGTCTCTGCTTCGTGCAGCGCTGGTCCATCTGGCGGCGATCCCCTAATGCTGGTGTTATCGATAACACGTGGGTGCTACCGGCCTTCTCGCACGTCAACGCGTGCAGCAGAAGCATCGACGACAATGCTGTCTTGTTGATCTGCGGTGACAAGATCAGGCACGATCGGAATGTGTTCTTTGATGCTGCGCGGCTGCCAAGAGACCGGATCATATCCTGTCTCTACTTCGTGTAGCGCCGGTCCACCTGGCGGCGATCCCCTGATGCCGGTGTTATCGATGACAGATGGGTGCTGCCGGTCTTCTCGCGCGTCAACTCATGTAGCAGAAGCATTGACGACAAGGCTATGCGGTTGATCCGCGGTGACAAGATCAGGCACGATCAGACTGAGTTCTTTGCTGCTCCGCTGCTGCCAAGCGACCGGATCATATCCTGTCTCTACTTATAGTAGCGCTGGTCCACCTTGCGGCGATCCCCTGATGCCGGTGTTGTCGATGACAGAAGGGTGCTGCCGTTCTTCTCAGGCATCAACTCGTGCAGCAGAAGCATTGACGACAAGGCTATCTGGTTGATCCGTGGTGACAAGATCAGGCACGATAAGGCTGTGTTTTTTGCCGCTCCGCTGCTGCCAAGCGACCGTATCATATCCTGTCTCTACTTCGTGTAGCGCTGGTCCACCTGACGGCGATCCCCTGATGCCGGTGTTATCGATGACAGATGGGTGCTGCCGGTCTTCTCGCGCGTCAACGCGTGCAGCAGAAGCATCGACGACAAGGCTGTCTTGTTGATCTGCGGTGACAAGATCAGACACGATCGGACTGTGTTCTTTGATGCTCCGCGGCTGCCCAGGGACCGGATCATATCCTGTCTCTACTTCGTGTAGCACTGGTCCACCTGACGGCGATCCTCTGATGCCGGTGTTATCGATGACACATGCATGCTACCGGTCTTCTCGCGCGCCAACTCGCGCTGCAGAAGCATTGACGACAAGGCTATCCATTTGATCTGCAGTCACAAGATCAGGCACGATCAAACTGTGTTCCTTGCTGCTCCGCTGCTGCCAAGCGACCGGATCATATCCTGTCTCTACTTCGTGTAGCGCTGGTCCACCTGGCGGCGATCCCCTGATGCTGGTGTTATCGATGACAGATGGGTGCTGCCGGTCTTCTCACGCGTCAACTCATGTAGCAGAAGCATTGACGACAATTCTATGCGGTTGATCCGCGGTGACAAGATCAGGCACGATGAGACTGTGTTTTTTGCCGCTCCGCTGCTGCCAAGCGACCCTAGCATATCCTGTCTCTACTTCGTGTAGTGCTGGTCCACCTGACGGCGATCCCCTGATTCCGGTGTTATCGATGACAGATGGGTGCTGCCGGTCTTCTCGCGCGTCAACTCGCGCAGCAGAAGCATTGACGACAAGGCTATCCGGTTGATCCGTGGTGACAAGATCAGGCACGATCAGACTGTGTTTTTTGCCACTCCGCTGCTGCCAAGCGACCGTATTATATACTGTCTCTAATTCGTGTAGCGCAGGTCCACCTGACGGCGATCCCCTGATGCCGGTGTTGTCGATGACAGATGGGTGCTGCCGGTCTTCTCAAGCGTCAACTCGTGCAGCAGAAGCATTGACGACAAGGCTATCCGGTTGATCCGTGGTGACAAGATCAGGCACGATCAGACTGTGTTTTTTGCCACTCCGCTGCAGCCAAGCGACCGTATCATATCCTGTCTCTACTTCGTGTAGCGCAGGTCCACCTGACGGCGATCCCCTGATGCCGGTGTTGTCGATGACAGATGGGTGCTGCCGGTCTTCTCAGGCGTCAACGCGTGCAGCAGAAGCATTGACGACAAGGCTATCCTGTTAATCTGCGGTGACGAGATCAAGCACGATCAAACTGTGTTCTTTGCTTCTCCGCTGCTGCCAAGCGACCGGATCATATCCTGTCTCTACTTCGTGTAGCGCTGGTCCATCAGACGGCGATCC
Organism: Amblyomma americanum; assembly: GCA_030143305.2. Lineage (NCBI taxonomy): Eukaryota > Metazoa > Arthropoda > Arachnida > Ixodida > Ixodidae > Amblyomma > Amblyomma americanum. The sequence continues at coordinate 74,023 of JARKHS020032507.1, forward strand.
CCTGATGCCGGTGTTAACGATGACAGATGGGTGCTGCCGGTCTTCTCGCGCGTCAACTCGCGCAGCAGAAGCATTGACGACAATCCTATCCGGTTGATCTGCGGTCAAAAGTTCAGGTACGATCAAACTGTGTTCTTTGCTGCTCCGCTGCTGCCAAGCGACCGGATCCTATCCTGTCTGTACTTCGTGCAGCGCTGATCCATCTGGCGGCGATCCCCTAATGCTGGTGTTATCGATGACAGATGGGTGCTGCCGGTCTTCTCGCGCGTCAACTCATGTACAGAAGCATTGACGACAAGGCTATCCGGTTGATCCGCGGTGACAAGATCAGGCACGATCAGACTGTGTTTCTTGCCGCTCCGCTGCTGCCAATCGACCGTATCATATCCTGTCTCTACTTCGTGTAGCGCTGGTCCACCTGACGGCGATCCCCTGATGCCGGTGTTATCGATGACAGATGGGTGTTGCCGGTCTTCTCGCGCGTCAACTCGCGCAGCAGAAGCATTGACGACAAGGCTATCCGGTTGATCTGCGGTGACAAGATCAGGCACGATCAGACTGAGGTCTTTGCTGCTCCGCTGCTGCCAAGCGACCGGATCATATCCTGTCTCTACTTCGTGCAGCGCTGGTCCATCTGGCGGCGATCCCCTAATGCTGGTGTTATCGATGACACGTGGGTGCTACCGGTCTTCTCGCACGTCAACGCGTGCAGCAGAAGCATCGACGACAAGGCTGTCTTGTTGATCTGCGGTGACAAGATCAGGCACGATCGGACTGTGTTCTTTGATGCTGCGCGGCTGCCAAGAGACCGGATCATATCCTGTCTCTACTTCGTGTAGCGGTGGTCCACCTGATAGTGATCCCCTGATGCCGGTGTTATCGATGACACATGCGTGCTACCGGTCTTCTCGCGCGCCAACTCGCGCAGCAGAAGCATTGACGACAAGGCTATCCATTTGATCTGCAGTCACAAGTTCAGGCACGATGAGACTGTGTTTTTTGCCGCTCCGCTGCTGCCAAGCGACCGTATCATATCCTGTCTCTACTTCATGTAGTGCTGGTAAACCTGACGGCGATCCCCTGATGCCGGTGTTATCGATGACAGATGGGTGCTGCCGGTCTTCTCGCGCGTCAACTCGCGCAGCAGAAGCATTGACGACAAGGCTATCCGGTTGATCTGCGGTGACAAGATCAGGCACGATCACACTGAGTTCTTTGCTGCTCCGCTGCTGCCAAGCGACCGGATCATATCCTGTCTCTACTTCGTGTAGCGCTGGTCCATCAGACGGCGATCCCCTGATGCCGGTGTTGTCGATGACAGATGGGTGCTGCCGGTCTTCTCAGGCGTCAACGCGTGCAGCAGAAGCATTGACGACAAGGCTATCCTGTTGATCTGCGGTGACGAGATCAAGCACGATCAAACTGTGTTCTTTGCTTCTCCGCTGCTGCCAAGCGACCGGATCATATCCTGTCTCTACTTCGTGTAGCGCTGGTCCATCAGACGGCGATCCCCTGATGCCGGTGTTAACGATTACAGATGGGTGCTGCCGGTCTTCTCGCGCGTCAACTCGCGCAGCAGAAGCATTGACGACAATCCTATCCGGTTGATCTGCGGTCAAAAGATCAGGTACGATCAAACTGTGTTCTTTGCTGCTCCGCTGCTGCCAAGCGACCGGATCCTATCCTGTCTGTACTTCGTGCAGCGCTGATCCATCTGGCGGCGATCCCCTAATGCTGGTGTTATCGATGACAGATGGGTGCTGCCGGTCTTCTCGCGCGTCAACTCATGTACAGAAGCACTGACGACAAGGCTATCCGGTTGATCTGCGGTGACAAGATCAGGCACGATCAGACTGAGGTCTTTGCTGCTCCGCTGCTGCCAAGCGACCGGATCATATCCTGTCTCTACTTCGTGCAGCGCTGGTCCATCTGGCGGCGATCCCCTAATGCTGGTGTTATCGATGACACGTGGGTGCTACTGGTCTTCTCGCACGTCAACGCGTGCAGCAGAAGCATCGACGACAAGGCTGTCTTGTTGATCTGCGGTGACAAGATCAGGCACGATCGGACTGTGTTCTTTGATGCTGCGCGGCTGCCAAGAGACCGGATCATATCCTGTCTCTACTTCGTGTAGCGGTGGTCCACCTGATAGTGATCCCCTGATGCCGGTGTTATCGATGACACATGCGTGCTACCGGTCTTCTCGCGCGCCAACTCGCGCAGCAGAAGCATTGACGACAAGGCTATGCGGTTGATCCGCGGTGACAAGATCAGGCACGATGAGACTGTCTTTTTTGCCGCTCCTCTGCTGCCAAGCGACCGTATCATATCCTGTCTCTACTTCGTGTAGTGCTGGTCCACCTGACGGCGATCCCCTGATGCCGGTGTTATCGATGACAGATGGGTGCTGCCGGTCTTCTCGCGCGTCAACTCGCGCAGCAGAAGCATTGACGACAAGGCTATCCGGTTGATCTGCGGTGGCAAGATCAGGCACGATCAGAGTGAGTTCTTTGCTGCTCCGCTGCTCCCAAGCGACCGTATCATATCCTGTCTCTACTTCGTGTAGCGCTGGTCCACCTGGCGGCGATCCCCTGATACCGGTGTTGTCGATGACAGATGGGTGCTGCCGGTCTTCTCAGGTGTCAACTCCTGCAGCAGAAGCATTGACGACAAGGCTATCCGGTTGATCTGCGGCGACAAAATCAGGCACGATCAGACTGAGGTCTTTGCTGCTTCGCTACTGCCAGGCGACCGGATCATATCCTGTCTCTGCTTCGTGCAGCGCTGGTCCATCTGGCGGCGATCCCCTAATGCTGGTGTTATCGATAACACGTGGGTGCTACCGGCCTTCTCGCACGTCAACGCGTGCAGCAGAAGCATCGACGACAATGCTGTCTTGTTGATCTGTGGTGACAAGATCAGGCACGATCGGACTGTGTTCTTTGATGCTGCGCGGCTGCCAAGAGACCGGATCATATCCTGTCTCTACTTCGTGTAGCGCCGGTCCACCTGGCGGCGATCCCCTGATGCCGGTGTTAACGATGACAGATGGGTGCTGCCGGTCTTCTCGCGCGTCAACTCATGTAGCAGAAGCATTGACGACAAGGCTATGCGGTTGATCCGCGGTGACAAGATCAGGCACGATCAGACTGAGTTCTTTGCTGCTACGCTGCTGCCAAGCGACCGGATCACATCCTGTCTCTACTTAGTGTAGCGCTGGTCCACCTTGCGGCGATCCCCTGATGCCGGTGTTGTCGATGACAGAAGGGTGCTGCCGGTCTTCTCAGGCATCAACTCATGCAGCAGAAGCATTGACGACAAGGCTATCTGGTTGATCCGTGGTGACAAGATCAGGCACGATCAGGCTGTGTTTTTTGCCGCTCCGCTGCTGCCAAGCGACCGTATCATATCCTGTCTCTACTTCGTGTAGCGCTGGTCCACCTGACGGCGATCCCCTGATGCCGGTGTTATCGATGACAGATGGGTGCTGCCGGTCTTCTCGCGCGTCAACGCGTGCAGCAGAAGCATTGACGACAATCCTATCCGGTTGATCTGCGGTCAAAAGATCAGGTACGATCAAACTGTGTTCTTTGCTGCTCCGCTGCTGCCAAGCGACCGGATCCTATCCTGTCTGTACTTCGTGCAGCGCTGATCCATCTGGCGGCGATCCCCTAATGCTGGTGTTATCGATGACAGATGGGTGCTGCCGGTCTTCTCGCGCGTCAACTCATGTACAGAAGCATTGACGACAAGGCTATCCGGTGTATCTGCGGTGACAAGATCAGGCACGATCAGACTGAGGTCTTTGCTGCTCCGCTGCTGCCAAGCGACCGGATCATATCCTGTCTCTACTTCGTGCAGCGCTGGTCCATCTGGCGGCGATCCCCTAATGCTGGTGTTATCGATGACACGTGGGTGCTACTGGTCTTCTCGCACGTCAACGCGTGCAGCAGAAGCATCGACGACAAGGCTGTCTTGTTGATCTGCGGTGACAAGATCAGGCACGATCGGACTGTGTTCTTTGATGCTGCGCGGCTGCCAAGAGACCGGATCATATCCTGTCTCTACTTCGTGTAGCGGTGGTCCACCTGATAGTGATCCCCTGATGCCGGTGTTATCGATGACACATGCGTGCTACCGGTCTTCTCGCGCGCCAACTCGCGCAGCAGAAGCATTGACGACAAGGCTATGCGGTTGATCCGCGGTGACAAGATCAGGCACGATGAGACTGTCTTTTTTGCCGCTCCTCTGCTGCCAAGCGACCGTATCATATCCTGTCTCTACTTCGTGTAGTGCTGGTCCACCTGACGGCGATCCCCTGATGCCGGTGTTATCGATGACAGATGGGTGCTGCCGGTCTTCTCGCGCGTCAACTCGCGCAGCAGAAGCATTGACGACAAGGCTATCCGGTTGATCTGCGGTGGCAAGATCAGGCACGATCAGAGTGAGTTCTTTGCTGCTCCGCTGCTCCCAAGCGACCGTATCATATCCTGTCTCTACTTCGTGTAGCGCTGGTCCACCTGGCGGCGATCCCCTGATACCGGTGTTGTCGATGACAGATGGGTGCTGCCGGTCTTCTCAGGTGTCAACTCCTGCAGCAGAAGCATTGACGACAAGGCTATCCGGTTGATCTGCGGCGACAAAATCAGGCACGATCAGACTGAGGTCTTTGCTGCTTCGCTACTGCCAGGCGACCGGATCATATCCTGTCTCTGCTTCGTGCAGCGCTGGTCCATCTGGCGGCGATCCCCTAATGCTGGTGTTATCGATAACACGTGGGTGCTACCGGCCTTCTCGCACGTCAACGCGTGCAGCAGAAGCATCGACGACAATGCTGTCTTGTTGATCTGTGGTGACAAGATCAGGCACGATCGGACTGTGTTCTTTGATGCTGCGCGGCTGCCAAGAGACCGGATCATATCCTGTCTCTACTTCGTGTAGCGCCGGTCCACCTGGCGGCGATCCCCTGATGCCGGTGTTAACGATGACAGATGGGTGCTGCCGGTCTTCTCGCGCGTCAACTCATGTAGCAGAAGCATTGACGACAAGGCTATGCGGTTGATCCGCGGTGACAAGATCAGGCACGATCAGACTGAGTTCTTTGCTGCTACGCTGCTGCCAAGCGACCGGATCACATCCTGTCTCTACTTAGTGTAGCGCTGGTCCACCTTGCGGCGATCCCCTGATGCCGGTGTTGTCGATGACAGAAGGGTGCTGCCGGTCTTCTCAGGCATCAACTCATGCAGCAGAAGCATTGACGACAAGGCTATCTGGTTGATCCGTGGTGACAAGATCAGGCACGATCAGGCTGTGTTTTTTGCCGCTCCGCTGCTGCCAAGCGACCGTATCATATCCTGTCTCTACTTCGTGTAGCGCTGGTCCACCTGACGGCGATCCCCTGATGCCGGTGTTATCGATGACAGATGGGTGCTGCCGGTCTTCTCGCGCGTCAACGCGTGCAGCAGAAGCATCGACGACAAGGCTGTCTTGTTGATCTGCGGTGACGAGATCAAGCACGATCAAACTGTATTCTTTGCTTCTCCGCTGCTGCCAAGCGACCGGATCATATCCTGTCTCTACTTCGTGTAGCGCTGGTCCATCAGACGGCGATCCCCTGATGCCGGTGTTAACGATTACAGATGGGTGCTGCCGGTCTTCTCGCGCGTCAACTCGCGCAGCAGAAGCATTGACGACAATCCTATCCGGTTGATCTGCGGTGACAAGATCATGCACGATCGGACTGTGTTCTTTGATGCTCCGCGGCTGCCAAGAGACCGGATCATATCCTGTCTCTACTTCGTGTAGCGGTGGTCCACCTGATGGTCATCCCCTGATGCCGGTGTTATCGATGACACATGGGTGCTACCGGTCTTCTCGCGCGTCAACGCGTGCAGCAGAAGCATTGACGACAAGGCTATCCTGTCGATCTGCGGTGACAAGATCAAGCACGATCAAACTGTGTTCTTTTCTTCTCCGCTGCTGCCAAGCGACCGTATCATATCCTGTCTCTACTTCGTGTAGTGCTGGTCCACCAGACGGCGATCCCCTGATGCCGGTGTTAACGATGACAGATGGGTGCTGCCGGTCTTCTCGCGCGTCAACTCGCGCAGCAGAAGCATTGACGACAATCCTATCCGGTTGATCTGCGGTCACAAGATCAGGTAGGATCAAACTGTGTTCTTTGCTGCTCCGCTGCTGCCAAGCGACCGGATCCTATCCTGTCTCTACTTCGTGTAGCGGTGGTCCACCTGATGGTGATCCCCTGATGCCGGTGTTATCGATGACAGATGGGTGCTGCCGGTCTTCTCGCGCGTCACCTCGCGCAGCAGAAGCATTGACGACAAGGCTATCCGGTTGATCTGCGGTGACAAGATCAGGCACGATCAGACTGAGGTCTTTGCTGCTCCGCTGCTGCCAAGCGACCGGATCATATCCTGTCTCTATTTCGTGCAGCGCTGGTCCATCTGGCGGCGATCCCCTAATGCTGGTGTTATCGATGACAGATGGGTGCTGCCGGTCTTCTCGCGCGTCAACTCATGTAGCAGAAGCATTGACGACAAGGATATGCGGTTGATCCGCGGTGACAAGATCAGGCACGATGAGACTGTGTTTTTTGCAGCTCCGCTGCTGCCAAGCGACCGTATCATATCTTGTCTCTACTTCGTGTAGTGCTGGTCCACCTGACGGCGATCCTGTGATGCCGGTGTTATCGATGACACATGGGTGATACCGGTCTTCTCGCGCGTCAACGCGTGCAGCAGAAGCATTGACGACAAGGCTATCCTGTCGATCTGCGGTGACAAGATCAAGCACGATCAAACTGTGTTCCTTGCTGCTCCGCTGCTGCCAAGCGACCGAATCATATCCTGTCTCTACTTCGTGTAGCGCTGGTCCACCTGGCGGCGATCCCCTGATGCTGGTGTTATCGATGACAGATGGGTGCTGCCGGTCCTCTCGCGAGTCAACCCATTTAGCAGAAGCATTGACGACAAGGCTATCCTGTCGATCTGCGGTGACAAGATCAAGCACGATCAAACTGTGTTCTTTTCTTCTCCGCTGCTGCCAAGCGACCGTATCATATCCTGTCTCTACTTCGTGTAGTGCTGGTCCACCAGACGGCGATCCCCTGATGCCGGTGTTAACGATGACAGATGGGTGCTGCCGGTCTTCTCGCGCGTCAACTCGCGCAGCAGAAGCATTGACGACAATCCTATCCGGTTGATCTGCGGTCACAAGATCAGGTACGATCAAACTGTGTTCTTTGCTGCTCCGCTGCTGCCAAGCGACCGGATCCTATCCTGTCTCTACTTCGTGTAGCGGTGGTCCACCTGATGGTGATCCCCTGATGCAGGTGTTATCGATGACACATGGGTGCTACCGGTCTTCTCGCGCGCCAACTCGCGCAGCAGAAGCATTGACGACAAGGCTATCCGTTTGATCTGCGGTGACAAGATCAGGCACGATCAAACTGTGTTCCTTGCTGCTCCGCTGCTGCCAAGCGACCGTATCATATCCTGTCTCTACTTCGTGTAGCGCTGGTCCACCTGGCGGCGATCCTCTGATGCTGGTGTTATCGATGACAGATGGGTGCTGCCGGTCTTCTCGCGCGTCAACTCATGTACAGAAGCATTGACGACAAGGCTATCCGGTTGATCCGCGGTGACAAGATCAGGCACGATCAGACTGTGTTTTTTGCTGATCCGCTGCAGCCAATCGACCGTATCATATCCTGTCTCTACTTCATGTAGCGCTGGTCCACCTGACGGCGATCCCCTGATGCCGGTGTTATCGATGACAGATGGGTGCTGCCGGTCTTCTCGCGCGTCAACTCGCGCAGCAGAAGCATTGACGACAAGGCTATCCGGTTGATCTGCGGTGACAAGATCAGGTACGATCAAACTGTGTTCTTTGCTGCTCCGCTGCTGCCAGGCGACTGGATCATATCCTGTCTCTACTTCGTGCAGCGCTGGTCCATCTGGCGGAGATCCTCTAATGCTGGTGTTATCGATGACACGTGGGTGCTACCGGTCTTCTCTCACGTCAACGCGTGCAGCAGAAGCATCGACGACAAGGCTGTCTTGTTGATCTGCGGTGACAAGATCAGGCACGATCGGACTGTGTTATTTGATGCTCCGTGGCTGCCAAGAGACCGCATCATATCCTGTCTCTACATCGTGTAGCGGTGGTCTACCTGACGGTGATCCCCTGATACTGGTGTTATCGATGACACATGGGTGCTACCGGTCTTCTCGCGCACCAACTCGCGCAGCAGAAGCATTGACGACAAGGCTATCCGTTTGATCTGCGGTGACAAGATCAGGCACGATCAGACTGTGTTCCTTGCTGCTCCGCTGCTGCCAAGCGACACTATCATATCCTGTCTCTACTTCGTGTAGCGCTGGTCCACCGGACGGCGATTCCTTGATACCGGTGATATCGATGACAGATGGGTGCTGCCGGTCTTCTCAGGCGTCAAATGGTGCAGCAGACGCATTGACGACAAGACTATTCGGTTGATCCGTGGTGACAAGATCAGGCACGATCGGACTGTGTTTTTTGCCGCTCCGTTGCTGCCAAGCGACCGTATCATATCCTGTCTCTACTTCGTGTAGCGCTGGTCCACCTGACGGCGATCCCCTGATGCCTCTGTTATTGATGACACATGGGTGCTACCGGTGTTCTCGCGCGTCAACGCGTGCAGCAGAAGCATCGACGACAAGGCTGTCTTGTTGATCATCGGTGACAAGATCAGGCACGATCGGACTGTGTTCTTTGATGCTCCGCGGCTGCCAAGAGACCGGATCATATCCTGTCTCTACTTCGTGTAGCACTGGTCCACCTGACGGCGATCCTCTGATGCCGGTGTTTTTGATGACACATGAGTGATACCGGTCTTCTCGCGCGTCAACGCGTGCAGCAGAAGCATTAACGACAAGGCTATCCTGTTGATCTGCGGTGACAAAATCAAGCACGATCAAACTGTGTTCTTTGCTGCTCCGCTGCTGCCAAGCGACCGGATCCTATCCTGTCTCTACTTCGTGTAGCGGTGGTCCACCTGATGGTGATCCCCTGATGCCGGTGTTATCGATGACAGATGGGTGCTGCCGGTCTTCTCGCGCGTCAACTCGCGCAGCAGAAGCATTGACGACAAGGCTATCCGGTTGATCTGCGGTGACAAGATCAGGCACGATCAGACTGAGGTCTTTGCTGCTCCGCTGCTGCCAAGCGACCGGATCATATCCTGTCTCTATTTCGTGCAGCGCTGGTCCATCTGGCGGCGATCCCCTAATACTGGTGTTATCGATGACAGATGGGTGCTGCCGGTCTTCTCGCGCGTCAACTCATGTAGCAGAAGCATTGACGACAAGGATATGCGTTTGATCCGCGGTGACAAGATCAGGCACGATGAGACTGTGTTTTTTGCAGCTCCGCTGCTGCCAAGCGACCGTATCATATCTTGTCTCTACTTCGTGTAGTGCTGGTCCACCTGACGGCGATCCTGTGATGCCGGTGTTATCGATGACACATGGGTGATACCGGTCTTCTCGCGCGTCAACGCGTGCAGCAGAAGCATTGACGACAAGGCTATCCTGTCGATCTGCGGTGACAAGATCAAGCACGATCAAACTGTGTTCCTTGCTGCTCCGCTGCTGCCAAGCGACCGGATCATATCCTGTCTCTACTTCGTGTAGCGCTGGTCCACCTGGCGGCGATCCCCTGATGCTGGTGTTATCGATGACAGATGGGTGCTGCCGGTCCTCTCGCGAGTCAACCCATTTAGCAGAAGCATTGACGACAAGGCTATGCGGTTGATCCGCGGTGACAAGGTCAGGCACGATGAGACTGTGTTTTTTGCAGCTCCGCTGCTGCCAAGCGACCGTATCATATCCTGTCTCTACTTCGTGTAGTGCTGGTCCACCTGACGGCGATCCTCTGATGCCGGTGTTATCGATGACACATGGGTGATACCGGTCTTCTCGCGCGTCAACGCGTGCAGCAGAAGCATTGACGACAAGGCTATCCTGTCGATCTGCGGTGACAAGATCAAGCACGATCAAACTGTGTTCTTTTCTTCTCCGCTGCTGCCAAGCGACCGTATCATATCCTGTCTCTACTTCGTGTAGTGCTGGTCCACCAGACGGCGATCCCCTGATGCCGGTGTTAACGATGACAGATGGGTGCTGCCGGTCTTCTCGCGCGTCAACTCGCGCAGCAGAAGCATTGACGACAATCCTATCCGGTTGATCTGCGGTCACAAGATCAGGTACGATCAAACTGTGTTCTTTGCTGCTCCGCTGCTGCCAAGCGACCGGATCCTATCCTGTCTCTACTTCGTGTAGCGGTGGTCCACCTGATGGTGATCCCCTGATGCAGGTGTTATCGATGACACATGGGTGCTACCGGTCTTCTCGCGCACCAACTCGCGCAGCAGAAGCATTGACGACAAGGCTATCCGTTTGATCTGCGGTGACAAGATCAGGCACGATCAAACTGTGTTCCTTGCTGCTCCGCTGCTGCCAAGCGACACTATCATATCCTGTCTCTACTTCGTGTAGCGCTGGTCCACCGGACGGCGATTCCTTGATACCGGTGATATCGATGACAGATGGGTGCTGCCGGTCTTCTCAGGCGTCAAATGGTGCAGCAGACGCATTGACGACAAGACTATTCGGTTGATCCGTGGTGACAAGATCAGGCACGATCGGACTGTGTTTTTTGCCGCTCCGTTGCTGCCAAGCGACCGTATCATATCCTGTCTCTACTTCGTGTAGCGCTGGTCCACCTGACGGCGATCCCCTGATGCCTCTGTTATTGATGACACATGGGTGCTACCGGTGTTCTCGCGCGTCAACGCGTGCAGCAGAAGCATCGACGACAAGGCTGTCTTGTTGATCATCGGTGACAAGATCAGGCACGATCGGACTGAGGTCTTTGCTGCTCCGCTGCTGCCAAGCGACCGGATCATATCCTGTCTCTATTTCGTGCAGCGCTGGTCCATCTGGCGGCGATCCCCTAATGCTGGTGTTATCGATGACAGATGGGTGCTGCCGGTCTTCTCGCGCGTCAACTCATGTAGCAGAAGCATTGACGACAAGGATATGCGGTTGATCCGCGGTGACAAGATCAGGCACGATGAGACTGTGTTTTTTGCAGCTCCGCTGCTGCCAAGCGACCGTATCATATCTTGTCTCTACTTCGTGTAGTGCTGGTCCACCTGACGGCGATCCTGTGATGCCGGTGTTATCGATGACACATGGGTGATACCGGTCTTCTCGCGCGTCAACGCGTGCAGCAGAAGCATTGACGACAAGGCTATCCTGTCGATCTGCGGTGACAAGATCAAGCACGATCAAACTGTGTTCCTTGCTGCTCCGCTGCTGCCAAGCGACCGGATCATATCCTGTCTCTACTTCGTGTAGCGCTGGTCCACCTGGCGGCGATCCCCTGATGCTGGTGTTATCGATGACAGATGGGTGCTGCCGGTCCTCTCGCGAGTCAACCCATTTAGCAGAAGCATTGACGACAAGGCTATGCGGTTGATCCGCGGTGACAAGGTCAGGCACGATGAGACTGTGTTTTTTGCAGCTCCGCTGCTGCCAAGCGACCGTATCATATCCTGTCTCTACTTCGTGTAGTGCTGGTCCACCTGACGGCGATCCTCTGATGCCGGTGTTATCGATGACACATGGGTGATACCGGTCTTCTCGCGCGTCAACGCGTGCAGCAGAAGCATTGACGACAAGGCTATCCTGTCGATCTGCGGTGACAAGATCAAGCACGATCAAACTGTGTTCTTTTCTTCTCCGCTGCTGCCAAGCGACCGTATCATATCCTGTCTCTACTTCGTGTTGTGCTGGTCCACCAGACGGCGATCCCCTGATGCCGGTGTTAACGATGACAGATGGGTGCTGCCGGTCTTCTCGCGCGTCAACTCGCGCAGCAGAAGCATTGACGACAATCCTATCCGGTTGATCTGCGGTCACAAGATCAGGTACGATCAAACTGTGTTCTTTGCTGCTCCGCTGCTGCCAAGCGACCGGATCCTATCCTGTCTCTACTTCGTGTAGCGGTGGTCCACCTGATGGTGATCCCCTGATGCAGGTGTTATCGATGACACATGGGTGCTACCGGTCTTCTCGCGCACCAACTCGCGCAGCAGAAGCATTGACGACAAGGCTATCCGTTTGATCTGCGGTGACAAGATCAGGCACGATCAAACTGTGTTCCTTGCTGCTCCGCTGCTGCCAAGCGACACTATCATATCCTGTCTCTACTTCGTGTAGCGCTGGTCCACCGGACGGCGATGCCTTGATACCGGTGATATCGATGACAGATGGGTGCTGCCGGTCTTCTCAGGCGTCAAATGGTGCAGCAGACGCATTGACAAGACTATTCGGTTGATCCGTGGTGACAAGATCAGGCACGATCGGACTGTGTTTTTGGCCGCTCCGTTGCTGCCAAGCGACCGTATCATATCCTGTCTCTACTTCGTGTAGCGCTGGTCCACCTGACGGCGATCCCCTGATGCCTCTGTTATTGATGACACATGGGTGCTACCGGTGTTCTCGCGCGTCAACGCGTGCAGCAGAAGCATCGACGACAAGGCTGTCTTGTTGATCATCGGTGACAAGATCAGGCACGATCGGACTGTTTTCTTTGATGCTCCGCGGCTGCCAAGAGACCGGATCATATCCTGTCTCTACTTCGTGTAGCACTGGTCCACCTGACGGCGATCCTCTGATGCCGGTGTTTTTGATGACACATGAGTGATACCGGTCTTCTCGCGCGTCAACGCGTGCAGCAGAAGCATTAACGACAAGGCTATCCTGTTGATCTGCGGTGACAAAATCAAGCACGATCAAACTGTGTTCTTTGCTGCTCCGCTGCTGCCAAGCGACCGAATCATATCCTGTCTCTACTTCGTGTAGTGCTGGTCCACCAGACGGCGATCCCCTGATGCCGGTGTTAACGATGACAGATGGGTGCTGCCGGTCTTCTCGCGCGTCAACTCGCGCAGCAGAAGCATTGACGACAATCCTATCCGGTTGATCTGCGGTCACAAGATCAGGTAGGATCAAACTGTGTTCTTTGCTGCTCCGCTGCTGCCAAGCGACCGGATCCTATCCTGTCTCTACTTCGTGTAGCGGTGGTCCACCTGATGGTGATCCCCTGATGCCGGTGTTATCGATGACAGATGGGTGCTGCCGGTCTTCTCGCGCGTCAACTCGCGCAGCAGAAGCATTGACGACAAGGCTATCCGGTTGATCTGCGGTGACAAGATCAGGCACGATCAGACTGAGGTCTTTGCTGCTCCGCTGCTGCCAAGCGACCGGATCATATCCTGTCTCTATTTCGTGCAGCGCTGGTCCATCTGGCGGCGATCCCCTAATGCTGGTGTTATCGATGACAGATGGGTGCTGCCGGTCTTCTCGCGCGTCAACTCATGTAGCAGAAGCATTGACGACAAGGATATGCGGTTGATCCGCGGTGAAAAGATCAGGCACGATGAGACTGTGTTTTTTGCAGCTCCGCTGCTGCCAAGCGACCGTATCATATCTTGTCTCTACTTCGTGTAGTGCTGGTCCACCTGACGGCGATCCTGTGATGCCGGTGTTATCGATGACACATGGGTGATACCGGTCTTCTCGCGCGTCAACGCGTGCAGCAGAAGCATTGACGACAAGGCTATCCTGTCGATCTGCGGTGACAAGATCAAGCACGATCAAACTGTGTTCCTTGCTGCTCCGCTGCTGCCAAGCGACCGGATCATATCCTGTCTCTACTTCGTGTAGCGCTGGTCCACCTGGCGGCGATCCCCTGATGCTGGTGTTATCGATGACAGATGGGTGCTGCCGGTCCTCTCGCGAGTCAACCCATTTAGCAGAAGCATTGACGACAAGGCTATGCGGTTGATCCGCGGTGACAAGGTCAGGCACGATGAGACTGTGTTTTTTGCAGCTCCGCTGCTGCCAAGCGACCGTATCATATCCTGTCTCTACTTCGTGTAGTGCTGGTCCACCTGACGGCGATCCTCTGATGCCGGTGTTATCGATGACACATGGGTGATACCGGTCTTCTCGCGCGTCAACGCGTGCAGCAGAAGCATTGACGACAAGGCTATCCTGTCGATCTGCGGTGACAAGATCAAGCACGATCAAACTGTGTTCTTTTCTTCTCCGCTGCTGCCAAGCGACCGTATCATATCCTGTCTCTACTTCGTGTAGTGCTGGTCCACCAGACGGCGATCCCCTGATGCCGGTGTTAACGATGACAGATGGGTGCTGCCGGTCTTCTCGCGCGTCAACTCGCGCAGCAGAAGCATTGACGACAATCCTATCCGGTTGATCTGCGGTCACAAGATCAGGTACGATCAAACTGTGTTCTTTGCTGCTCCGCTGCTGCCAAGCGACCGGATCCTATCCTGTCTCTACTTCGTGTAGCGGTGGTCCACCTGATGGTGATCCCCTGATGCAGGTGTTATCGATGACACATGGGTGCTACCGGTCTTCTCGCGCGCCAACTCGCGCAGCAGAAGCATTGACGACAAGGCTATCCGTTTGATCTGCGGTGACAAGATCAGGCACGATCAAACTGTGTTCCTTGCTGCTCCGCTGCTGCCAAGCGACCGTATCATATCCTGTCTCTACTTCGTGTAGCGCTGGTCCACCTGGCGGCGATCCTCTGATGCTGGTGTTATCGATGACAGATGGGTGCTGCCGGTCTTCTCGCGCGTCAACTCATGTACAGAAGCATTGACGACAAGGCTATCCGGTTGATCCGCGGTGACAAGATCAGGCACGATCAGACTGTGTTTTTTGCTGATCCGCTGCAGCCAATCGACCGTATCATATCCTCTCTCTACTTCGTGTAGCGCTGGTCCACCTGACGGCGATCCCCTGATGCCGGTGTTATCGATGACAGATGGGTGCTGCCGGTCTTCTCGCGCGTCAACTCGCGCAGCAGAAGCATTGACGACAAGGCTATCCGGTTGATCTGCGGTGCCAACTCGCGCAGCAGAAGCATTGACGACAAGGCTATCCGTTTGATCTGCGGTGACAAGATCAGGCACGATCAAACTGTGTTCCTTGCTGCTCCGCTGCTGCCAAGCGACACTATCATATCCTGTCTCTACTTCGTGTAGCGCTGGTCCACCGGACGGCGATTCCTTGATACCGGTGATATCGATGACAGATGGGTGCTGCCGGTCTTCTCAGGCGTCAAATGGTGCAGCAGACGCATTGACGACAAGACTATTCGGTTGATCCGTGGTGACAAGATCAGGCACGATCGGACTGTGTTTTTTGCCGCTCCGTTGCTGCCAAGCGACCGTATCATATCCTGTCTCTACTTCGTGTAGCGCTGGTCCACCTGACGGCGATCCCCTGATGCCTCTGTTATTGATGACACATGGGTGCTACCGGTGTTCTCGCGCGTCAACGCGTGCAGCAGAAGCATCGACGACAAGGCTGTCTTGTTGATCATCGGTGACAAGATCAGGCACGATCGGACTGTGTTCTTTGATGCTCCGCGGCTGCCAAGAGACCGGATCATATCCTGTCTCTACTTCGTGTAGCACTGGTCCACCTGACGGCGATCCTCTGATGCCGGTGTTTTTGATGACACATGAGTGATACCGGTCTTCTCGCGCGTCAACGCGTGCAGCAGAAGCATTAACGACAAGGCTATCCTGTTGATCTGCGGTGACAAAATCAAGCACGATCAAACTGTGTTCTTTGCTGCTCCGCTGCTGCCAAGCGACCGAATCATATCCAGTCTCTACTTCGTGTAGCGCTGGTCCACCTGACGGCGATCCCCTGATGCCGGTGCTACCGATGACACATGGGTGCTACCGATCTTTTCGCGCGTCAACGCGTGCAGCAGAAGCATTGACAACAACGCTATCTTGTTGATCTTCGGTGACAAGATCAGGCACAATCGGACTGTGTTCTTTGATGCTCCGCGGCTGCCAAGAGACCGGATCACATCCTGTCTCTACTTCGTGTGGCACTGGTCCACCTGATGGCGATCCCCTGATGCCGGTGTTAACGATGACAGATGGGTTCTGCCGGTCTTCTCGCGCGTCAACTCGCGCAGCAGAAGCATTGACGACAATCCTATCCGGTTGATCTGCGGTCACAAGATCAGGTACGATCAAACTGTGTTCTTTGCTGCTCCGCTGCTGCCAAGCGACCGGATCCTATCCTGTCTGTACTTCGTGCAGCGCTGATCCATCTGGCGGCGATCCCCTAATGCTGGTGTTATCGATGACACATGGGCGCTACCGGTCTTCTCGCACGTCAACGCGTGCAGCAGAAGCATCGACGACAAGGCTGTCTTGTTGATCTGCGGTGACAAGATCATGCACGATCGGACTGTGTTCTTTGATGCCCCGCGGCTGCCAAGAGACCGGATCATATTCTGTCTCTACTTCGTGTAGCGGTGGTCCACCTGATGGTGATCCCCTGATGCCGGTGTTATCGATGACACATGGGTGCTACCGGTCTTCTCGCGTGCCAACTCGCGCAGCAGAAGCATTGACGACAAGGCTATCCGTTTGATCTGCGGTGACAAGATCAGGCACGATCAAACTGTGTTCCTTGCTGCTCCGCTGCTGCCAAGCGACCGTATCATATCCTGTCTCTACTTCGTGTAGCGCTGGTCCACCTGGCGGCGATGCCCTGATGCCGGTGTTATCGATGACAGATGGGTGCTGCCGGTCTTCTCGCGCGTCAACTCGCGCAGCAGAAGCATTGACGACAAGGCTATCCGGTTGATCTGCGGTGGCAAGATCAGGCACGAGCAGACTGAGTTCTTTGCTGCTCCGCTGCTCCCAAGCGACCGGATCATATCCTGTCTCTACTTCGTGTAGCGCTGGTCCACCTTGCGGCGATCCCCTGATGCCGGTGTTGTCGATGACAGATGGGTGCTGCCGGTCTTCTCAGGCGTCAACTCGCGCAGCAGAAGCATTGACGACAAGGCTATCCGGTTGATCTGCGGTGACAAGATCAGGCACGATCAGACTGAGGTCTTTGCTGCTCCGCTGCTGCCAAGCGACCGGATCATATCCTGTCTCTACTTCGTGTCGCGCAGGTCCACCTGACGGCGATCCCCTGATGCCGGTGTTATCGATGACAGATGGGTGCTGCCGGTCTTCTCGCGCGTCAACGCGTGCAGCAGAAGCATCGACGACAAGGCTGTCTTGTTGATCTGCGGTGAACAAGATCAGACACGATCGGACTGTGTTCTTTGATGCTCCGCGGCTGCCAAGGGACCGGATCATATCCTGTCTCTACTTCGTGTAGCACTGGTCCACCTGACGGCGATCCACTGGTGCCGGTGTTATCGATGACACATGGGTGATACCGGTCTTCTCGCGCGTCAACGCGTGCAGCAGAAGCATTAACGACAAGGCTATCCTGTTGATCTGCGGTGACAAGATCAGGCACGATCAGAATGAGGTTTTTGCTGCTCCGCTGCTGCCAAGCGACCGGATCGTATCCTGGCTCTACTTCCTGTAGCGCTCGTCGACCTGGCGGCAATCCCCTGATGCCGGTGTTATCGATGACAGATGGGTGCTGCCGGTCTTCTCGCGCGTCAACTCATGTAGCAGAAGCATTGACGACAAGGCTATCCGGTTGATCCGCGTGACAAGATCAGGCACGATGAGACTGTGTTCTTTGCCGCTCCGCTGCTGCCAAGCGACCGTATCATATCCTGTCTCTACTTCGTGTAGCGCTGGTCCACCTGGCGGCGATCCCCTGATGCCGGTGTTGTCGATGACAGATGGGTGCTGCCGGTCTTCTCAGGCGTCAACTCGTGCAGCAGAAGCATTGACGACAAGGCTATCCTGTCGATCTGCGGTGACAAGATCAAGCACGATCAAACTGTGTTCTTTTCTTCTCCGCTGCTGCCAAGCGACCGTATCATATCCTGTCTCTACTTCGTGTAGTGCTGGTCCACCAGACGGCGATCCCCTGATGCCGGTGTTAACGATGACAGATGGGTGCTGCCGGTCTTCTCGCGCGTCAACTCGCGCAGCAGAAGCATTGACGACAATCCTATCCGGTTGATCTGCGGTCACAAGATCAGGTACGATCAAACTGTGTTCTTTGCTGCTCCGCTGCTGCCAAGCGACCGGATCCTATCCTGTCTCTACTTCGTGTAGCGGTGGTCCACCTGATGGTGATCCCCTGATGCAGGTGTTATCGATGACACATGGGTGCTACCGGTGTTCTCGCGCGTCAACGCGTGCAGCAGAAGCATCGACGACAAGGCTGTCTTGTTGATCATCGGTGACAAGATCAGGCACGATCGGACTGTGTTCTTTGATGCTCCGCGGCTGCCAAGAGACCGGATCATATCCTGTCTCTACTTCGTGTAGCACTGGTCCACCTGACGGCGATCCTCTGATGCCGGTGTTTTTGATGACACATGAGTGATACCGGTCTTCTCGCGCGTCAACGCGTGCAGCAGAAGCATTAACGACAAGGCTATCCTGTTGATCTGCGGTGACAAAATCAAGCACGATCAAACTGTGTTCTTTGCTGCTCCGCTGCTGCCAAGCGACCGAATCATATCCTGTCTCTACTTCGTGTAGCGCTGGTCCACCTGACGGCGATCCCCTGATGCCGGTGCTACCGATGACACATGGGTGCTACCGATCTTCTCGCGCGTCAACGCGTGCAGCAGAAGCATTGACAACAACGCTATCTTGTTGATCTTCGGTGACAAGATCAGGCACGATCGGACTGTGTTCTTTGATGCTCCGCGGCTGCCAAGAGACCGGATCATATCCTGTCTCTACTTCGTGTAGCACTGGTCCACCTGATGGCGATCCCCTGATGCCGGTGTTAACGATGACAGATGGGTGCTGCCGGTCTTCTCGCGCGTCAACTCGCGCAGCAGAAGCATTGACGACAATCCTATCCGGTTGATCTGCGGTCACAAGATCAGGTACGATCAAACTGTGTTCTTTGCTGCTCCGCTGCTGCCAAGCGACCGGATCCTATCCTGTCTGTACTTCGTGCAGCGCTGATCCATCTGGCGGCGATCCCCTAATGCTGGTGTTATCGATGACACATGGGCGCTACCGGTCTTCTCGCACGTCAACGCGTGCAGCAGAAGCATCGACGACAAGGCTGTCTTGTTGATCTGCGGTGACAAGATCATGCACGATCGGACTGTGTTCTTTGATGCCCCGCGGCTGCCAAGAGACCGGATCATATCCTGTCTCTACTTCGTGTAGCGGTGGTCCACCTGATGGTGATCCCCTGATGCCGGTGTTATCGATGACACATGGGTGCTACCGGTCTTCTCGCGTGCCAACTCGCGCAGCAGAAGCATTGACGACAAGGCTATCCGTTTGATCTGCGGTGACAAGATCAGGCACGATCAAACTGTGTTCCTTGCTGCTCCGCTGCTGCCAAGCGACCGTATCATATCCTGTCTCTACTTCGTGTAGCGCTGGTCCACCTGGCGGCGATGCCCTGATGCCGGTGTTATCGATGACAGATGGGTGCTGCCGGTCTTCTCGCGCGTCAACTCGCTCAGCAGAAGCATTGACGACAAGGCTATCCGGTTGATCTGCGGTGGCAAGATCAGGCACGAGCAGACTGAGTTCTTTGCTGCTCCGCTGCTCCCAAGCGACCGGATCATATCCTGTCTCTACTTCGTGTAGCGCTGGTCCACCTTGCGGCGATCCCCTGATGCCGGTGTTGTCGATGACAGATGGGTGCTGCCGGTCTTCTCAGGCGTCACCTCGTGCAGCAGAAGCATTGACGACAAGGCTATCCGGTTGATCCGTGGTGACAAGATCAGGCACGATCAGACTGTGTTTTTTGCCACTCCGCTGCAGCCAAGCGACCGTATCATATCCTGTCTCTACTTCGTGTCGCGCAGGTCCACCTGACGGCGATCCCCTGATGCCGGTGTTATCGATGACAGATGGGTGCTGCCGGTCTTCTCGCGCGTCAACGCGTGCAGCAGAAGCATCGACGACAAGGCTGTCTTGTTGATCTGCGGTAACAAGATCAGACACGATCGGACTGTGTTCTTTGATGCTCCGCGGCTGCCAAGGGACCGGATTATATCCTGTCTCTACTTCGTGTAGCACTGGTCCACCTGACGACGATCCACTGGTGCCGGTGTTATCGATGACACATGGGTGATACCGGTCTTCTCGCGCGTCAACGCGTGCAGCAGAAGCATTAACGACAAGGCTATCCTGTTGATCTGCGGTGACAAGATCAGGCACGATCAGAATGAGGTTTTTGCTGCTCCGCTGCTGCCAAGCGACCGGATCGTATCCTGGCTCTACTTCCTGTAGCGCTCGTCGACCTGGCGGCAATCCCCTGATGCCAGTGTTATCGATGACAGATGGGTGCTGCCGGTCTTCTCGCGCGTCAACTCATGTAGCAGAAGCATTGACGACAAGGCTATCCGGTTGATCCGCGTGACAAGATCAGGCACGATGAGACTGTGTTCTCTGCCGCTCCGCTGCTGCCAAGCGACCGTATCATATCCTGTCTCTACTTCGTGTAGCACTGGTCCACCTGGCGGCGATCCCCTGATGCCGGTGTTGTCGATGACAGATGGGTGCTGCCGGTCTTCTCAGGCGTCAACTCTTGCAGCAGAAGCATTGGCGACAAGGCTATCCGGTTGATCCGTGGTGACAAGATCAGGCACGATGAGACTGTGTTTTTTGCCGCTCCGCTGCTGTCAAGCGACCGGATCATATCCTGTCTCTACTTCGTGTAGCGCTGGTGCACCTTGCGGCGATCCCCTGATGCCGGTGTTATCGATGACACATCGGTGCTACCGATCTTCTCGCGCGTCAACGCGTGCAGCAGAAGCATTGACAACAACGCTATCTTGTTGATCTTCGGTGGCAAGATCAGGCACGATCGGACTGTGTTCTTTGATGCTCCGCGGCTGCCAAGAGACCGGAACATATCCTGTCTCTACTTCGTGTAGCACTGGTCCACCTGACGGCGATCCCCTGGTGCCGGTGTTAACAATGACAGATGGGTGCTGCCGGTCTTCTCGCGCGTCAACTCGCGCAGCAGAAGCATTGACGAGAATCCTATCCGGTTGATCTGCGGTCACAAGATCAGGTACGATCAAACTGCGTTCTTTGCTGCTCCGCTGCTGCCAAGCGACCGGATCCTATCCTGTCTGTACTTCGTGCAGCGCTGATCCATCTGGCGGCGATCCCCTAATGCTGGTGTTATCGATGACACATGGGCGCTACCGGTCTTCTCGCACGTCAACGCGTGCAGCAGAAGCATCGACGACAAGGCTGTCTTGTTGATCTGCGGTGACAAGATCATGCACGATCGGACTATGTTCTTTGATGCCCCGCGGCTGCCAAGAGACCGGATCATATCCTGTCTCTACTTCGTTCAGCGGTGGTCCACCTGATGGTGATCCCCTGATGCCGGTGTTATCGATGACACCTGGGTGCTACCGGTCTTCTCGCGTGCCAACTCGCGCAGCAGAAGCATTGACGACAAGGCTATCCGTTTCATCTGCGCTGACAAGATCAGGCACGATCAAACTGTGTTCCTTGCTGCTCCACTGCTGCCAAGCGACCGTATCATATCCTGTCTCTACTTCGTGTAGCGCTGGTCCACCTGACGGCGATCCCCTGATGCCGGTGTTATCGATAACAGATGGGTGCTGCCGGTCTTCTCGCGCGTCAACTCGCGCAGCAGAAGCATTGACGACAAGGCTATCCGGTTGATCTGCGGTGACAAGATCAGGCACGATCCGACTGAGGTCTTTGCTGCTCCGCTGCTGCCAAGCGACCGGATCATATCCTGTCTCTACTTCGTGTCGCGCAGGTCCACCTGACGGCGATCCCCTGATGCCGGTGTTATCGATGACAGATGGGTGCTGCCGGTCTTCTCGCGCGTCAACGCGTGCAGCAGGAGCATCGACGACAAGGCTGTCTTGTTGATCTGCGGTGACAAGATCAGACACGATCGGACTGTGTTCTTTGATGCTCCGCGGCTGCCAAGGGACCGGATCATATCCTGTCTCTACTTCGTGTAGCACTGGTCCACCTGACGGCGATCCACTGGTGCCGGTGTTATCGATGACACATGGGTGATACCGGTCTTCTCGCGCGTCAACGCGTGCAGCAGAAGCATTAACGACAAGGCTATCCTGTTGATCTGCGGTGACAAGATCAGGCACGATCAGAATGAGGTTTTTGCTGCTCCGCTGCTGCCAAGCGACCGGATCGTATCCTGGCTCTACTTCCTGTAGCGCTCGTCGACCTGGCGGCAATCCCCTGATGCCGGTGTTATCGATGACAGATGGGTGCTGCCGGTCTTCTCGCGCGTCAACTCATGTAGCAAAAGCATTGACGACAAGGCTATCCGGTTGATCCGCGTGACAAGATCAGGCACGATGAGACTGTGTTCTTTGCCGCTCCGCTGCTGCCAAGCGACCGTATCATATCCTGTCTCTACTTCGTGTAGCGCTGGTCCACCTGGCGGCGATCCCCTGATGCCGGTGTTGTCGATGACAGATGGGTGCTGCCGGTCTTCTCAGGTGTCAATTCGTGCAGCAGAAGCATTTACGACAAGGCTATCCGGTTGATCTGCGGTGACAAAATCAGGCACGATCAGACTGAGGTCTTTGCTGCTTCGCTACTGCCAGGCGACCGGATCATATCCTGTCTCTACTTCGTGCAGCGCTAGTCCATCTGGCGGCGATCCCCTAATGCTGGTGTTATCGATGACACGTGGGTGCTACCGGCCTTCTCGCACGTCAACGCGTGCAGCAGAAGCATGGACGACAAGGCTGTCTTGTTATCTGCGGTGACAGGATCATGCACGATCGGACTGTGTTCTTTGATCCTCCGCGGCTGCCAAGAGACCGGATCATATCCTGTCTCTATTTCGTGCAGCACTGGTCCATCTGGCGGCGATCCCCTAATGCTGGTGTTATCGGTGACACGTGGGTGCTACCGGTCTTCTCGCACGTCAACGCGTGCAGCAGAAGCATCGACGACAAGGCTGTCTTGTTGATCTGCGGTGACAAGATCAGGCACGATCGGACTGTGTTCTTTGATGCTGCGCGGCTGCCAAGAGACCGGATCATATCCTGTCTCTACTTCGTGTAGCGGTGGTCCACCTGACGGCGATCCCCTGATGCCGGTGTTATCGATGACAGATGGGTGCTGCCGGTCTTCTCGCGCGTCAACTCGCGCAGCAGAAGCATTGACGACAAGGCTATCCGGTTGATCTGCGGTGACAAGATCAGGCACGATCAGACTGAGTTCTTTGCTGCTCCGCTGCTCCCAAGCGACCGGATCATATCCTGTCTCTACTTCGTGTAGCGCTGGTCCACCTTGCAGCGATCCCCTGATGCCGGTGTTGTCGATGACAGATGGGTGCTGCCGGTCTTCTCAGGCGTCAACTCTTGCAGCAGAAGCATTGGCGACAAGGCTATCCGGTTGATCCGTGGTGACAAGATCAGGCACGATGAGACTGTGTTCTTTGATGCTGCGCGGCTGCCAAGAGACCGGATCATATCCTGTCTCTACTTCGTGTAGCGCTGGTCCACCTGGCGGCGATCCCCTGATGCTAGTGTTATCGATGACAGATGGGTGCTGCCGGTCTTCTCGCGCGTCAACTCGTGCAGCAGAAGCATTGACGACAAGGCTATGCGGTTGATCCGCGGTGACAAGATCAGGCACGATGAGACTGTGTTTTTTGCCGCTCCGCTGCTGCCAAGCGACCGTATCATATCCTGTCTCTACTTCGTGTAGTGCTGGTCCACCTGACGGCGATCCCCTGATGCCGGTGTTATCGATGACAGATGGGTGCTGCCGGTCTTCTCGCACGTCAACGCGTGCAGCAGAAGCATGGACGACAAGGCTGTCTTGTTATCTGCGGTGACAAGATCATGCACGATCGGACTGTGTTCTTTGATCCTCCGCGGCTGCCAAGAGACCGGATCATATCCTGTCTCTATTTCGTGCAGCACTGGTCCATCTGGCGGCGATCCCCTAATGCTGGTGTTATCGGTGACACGTGGGTGCTACCGGTCTTCTCGCACGTCAACGCGTGCAGCAGAAGCATCGACGACAAGGCTGTCTTGTTGATCTGCGGTGACAAGATCAGGCACGATCGGACTGTGTTCTTTGATGCTGCGCGGCTGCCAAGAGACCGGATCATATCCTGTCTCTACTTCGTGTAGCGGTGGTCCACCTGACGGCGATCCCCTGATGCCGGTGTTATCGATGACAGATGGGTGCTGCCGGTCTTCTCGCGCGTCAACTCGCGCAGCAGAAGCATTGACGACAAGGCTATCCGGTTGATCTGCGGTGACAAGATCAGGCACGATCAGACTGAGTTCTTTGCTGCTCCGCTGCTCCCAAGCGACCGGATCATATCCTGTCTCTACTTCGTGTAGCGCTGGTCCACCTTGCGGCGATCCCCTGATGCCGGTGTTGTCGATGACAGATGGGTGCTGCCGGTCTTCTCAGGCGTCAACTCTTGCAGCAGAAGCATTGGCGACAAGGCTATCCGGTTGATCCGTGGTGACAAGATCAGGCACGATGAGACTGTGTTTTTTGCCGCTCCGCTGCTGCCAAGCGACCGGATCATATCCTGTCTCTACTTCGTGTAGCGCTGGTCCACCTTGCGGCGATCCCCTGATGCCGGTGTTATCGATGACACATCGGTGCTACCGATCTTCTCGCGCGTCAACGCGTGCAGCAGAAGCATTGACAACAACGCTATCTTGTTGATCTTCGGTGGCAAGATCAGGCACGATCGGACTGTGTTCTTTGATGCTCCGCGGCTGCCAAGAGACCGGATCATATCCTGTCTCTACTTCGTGTAGCACTGGTCCACCTGACGGCGATCCCCTGATGCCGGTGTTAACAATGACAGATGGGTGCTGCCGGTCTTCTCGCGCGTCAACTCGCGCAGCAGAAGCATTGACGAGAATCCTATCCGGTTGATCTGCGGTCACAAGATCAGGTACGATCAAACTGTGTTCTCTGCTGCTCCGCTGCTGCCAAGCGACCGGATCCTATCCTGTCTGTACTTCGTGCAGCGCTGATCCATCTGGCGGCGATCCCCTAATGCTGGTGTTATCGATGACACATGGGCGCTACCGGTCTTCTCGCACGTCAACGCGTGCAGCAGAAGCATCGACGACAAGGCTGTCTTGTTGATCTGCGGTGACAAGATCATGCACGATCGGACTATGTTCTTTGATGCCCCGCGGCTGCCAAGAGACCGGATCGTATCCTGTCTCTACTTCGTTCAGCGGTGGTCCACCTGATGGTGATCCCCTGATGCCGGTGTTATCGATGACACCTGGGTGCTACCGGTCTTCTCGCGTGCCAACTCGCGCAGGAGAAGCATTGACGACAAGGCTATCCGTTTCATCTGCGCTGACAAGATCAGGCACGATCAAACTGTGTTCCTTGCTGCTCCGCTGCTGCCAAGCGACCGTATCATATCCTGTCTCTACTTCGTGTAGCGCTGGTCCACCTGGCGGCGATCCCCTGATGCTGGTGTTATCGATGACAGATGGGTGCTGCCGGTCTTCTCGCGCGTCAACTCATGTACAGAAGCATTGACGACAAGGCTATCCGGTTGATCCGCGGTGACAAGATCAGGCACGATCAGACTGTGTTTTTTGCCGCTCCGCTGCTGCCAATCGACCGTATCATATCCTGTCTCTACTTCGTGTAGCGCTGGTCCACCTGACGGCGATCCCCTGATGCCGGTGTTAACAATGACAGATGGGTGCTGCCGGTCTTCTCGCGCGTCAACTCGCGCAGCAGAAGCATTGACGACAAGGCTATCCGGTTGATCTGCGGTGACAAGATCAGGCACGATCCGACTGAGGTCTTTGCTGCTCCGCTGCTGCCAAGCGACCGGATCATATCCTGTCTCTACTTCGTGCAGCGCTGGTCCATCTGGCGGCGATCCCCTAATGCTGGTGTTATCGATGACACGTGGGTGCTACCGGTCTTCTCGCACGTCAACGCGTGCAGCAGAAGCATCGACGACAAGGCTGTCTTGTTGATCTGCGGTGACAAGATCAGGCACGATCGGACTGTGTTCTTTGATGCTGCGCGGCTGCCGGATCATATCCTGTCTCTACTTCGTGTAGCGGTGGTCCACCTGATGGTGATCCCCTGATGCCGGTGTTATCGATGACACATGCGTGCTACCAGTCTTCTCGCGCGCCAACTCGCGCAGCAGAAGCATTGACGACAAGGCTGTCCATTTGATCTGCAGTCACAAGATCAGGCACGATCAAACTGTGTTCCTTGCTGCTCCGCTGCTGCCAAGCGACCGGATCATATCCTGTCTCTACTTCGTGTAGCGCTGGTCCACCTGGCGGCGATCCCCTGATGCTGGTGTTATCGATGACAGATGGGTGCTGCCGGTTTTCTCGCGCGTCAACTCATGTAGCAGAAGCATTGGCGACAAGGCTATGCGGTTGATCCGCGGTGACAAGATCAGGCACGATGAGACTGTGTTTTTTGCCGCTCCGCTGCTGCCAAGCGACCGTATCATATCCTGTCTCTACTTCGTGTAGTGCTGGTCCACCTGACGGCGATCCCCTGATCCCGGTGTTATCGATGACAGATGGGTGCTGCCGGTCTTCTCGCGCGTCAACTCGCGCAGCAGAATCATTGACGACAAGGCTATCCGGTTGATCTGCGGTGGCAAGATCAGGCACGATCAGACTGAGTTCTTTGCTGCTCCGCTGCTCCCAAGCGACCGAATCATATCCTGTCTCTACTTCGTGTAGCGCTGGTCCACCTTGCGGCGATCCCCTGATGCCGGTGTTGTCGATGACAGATGGGTGCTGCCGGTCTTCTCTGGCGTCAACTCGTGCAGCAGAAGCATTGACGACAAGGCTATCCGGTTGATCCGTGGTGACAAGATCAGGCACGATCAGACTGTGTTTTTTGCCACTCCGCTGCTGCCAACCGACCGTATCATATCCTTTCTCTACTTCGTGTAGCGCAGGTCCACCTGACGGCGATCCCCTGATGCCGGTGTTATCGATGACAGATGGGTGATACCGGTCTTCTCGCGCGTCAACGCGTGCAGCAGAAGCATTAACGACAAGGCTATCCTGTTGATCTGCGGTGACAAGATCAGGCACGATCAGACTGAGGTTTTTCCTGTTCCGCTGCTGCCAAGCGACCGGATCGTATCCTGGCTCTACTTCCTGTAGCGCTCGTCCACCTGGCGGCAATCCCCTGATGCCGGTGTTATCGATGACAGATGGGTGCTGCCGGTCTTCTCGCGCGTCAACTCATGTAGCAGAAGCATTGACGACAAGGCTATCCGGTTGATCCGCGTGACAAGATCAGGCACGATGAGACTGTGTTCTTTGCCGCTCCGCTGCTGCCAAGCGGCCGTATCATATCCTGTCTCTACTTCGTGTAGCGCTGGCCCACCTGGCGGCGATCCCCTGATGCCGGTGTTGTCGATGACAGATGGGTGCTGCCGGTCTTCTCAGGTGTCAACTCGTGCAGCAGAAGCATTGACGACAAGGCTGTCCGGTTGATCTGCGGTGACAAGATCAAGCACGATCAAACTGTGTTCTTTGCTTCTCCGCTCCTGCCAAGCGACCAGATCAAATACTGTCTCTACTTCGTGTAGCTCTGGTCCACCTGGCGGCGATCCCCTGATGCTGGTGTTGTCGATGGCACATGGGTGCTACCGGTCTTCTCGCACGTCAACGCGTGCAGCAGAAGCATCGACGACAAGGCTGTCTTGTTGATCTTCGGTGACAAGATCAGGCACGTTCGGACTGTGTTCTTTGATGCTCCGCGGCTGCCAAGAGACCGGATCATATCCTGTCTCTACTTCGTGTAGCGGTGGTCCACCTGACGGTGATCCCCTGATGCCGATGTTATCGATGACACATGGGTGCCACCGGTCTTCTCGCGCGCCAACTCGCGCAGCAGAAGCGTGGACGACAAGGCTATCCGTTTGATCTGCGGTGACAAGATCAGGCACGATCAAACTGTGTTCCTTGCTGCTCCGCTGCTGCCAAGCGACCGGATCATATCCTGTCTCTACTTCGTGTAGCGCTGGTCCACCTGGCGGCGATCCCCTGATGCTGGTGTTATCGATGACAGATGGGTGCTGTCGGTCTTCTCGCGCGTCAACTCATGAAGCAGAAGCATTGACGACAAGGCTATCCGGTTGATCCGCGGTGAAAAGATCAGGCACGATCAGACTCCGTTTTTGCCGCTCCGCTGCTGCCAAGCGACCGTATCATATCCTGTCTCTACTTCGTGTAGCGCTGGTCCACCTGACGGCGATCCCCTGATGCCGGTGTAATCGATGACAGATGGGTGCTGGCGGTCTTCTCCCGCGTCAACTCGCGCAGCAGAAGCATTGACGACAAGGCTATCCGGTTGATCTGCGGTGACAAGATCAGGCACGATCAGACTGAGGTCTTTGCTGCTCCGCTGCTGCCAAGCGACCGGATCGTATCCTTGCTCTACTTCCTGTAGCGCTCGTCCATCTGACGGCGATCCCCTGAGGCTGGTGTTATCGATGACAGATGGGTGCTGCCGGCCTTCTCGCGCGTCAACTCATGTAGCAGAAGCATTGACGACAAGGCTATCCGGTTGATCCGCGTGACAAGATCAGGCACGATGAGACTGTGTTCTTTGCCGCTCCGCTGCTGCCAAGCGACCGTATCATATCCTGTCTCTACTTCGTGCAGCGCTGGTCCTTCTGGCGGCGATCCCCTAATGCTGGTGTTATCGATGACACGTGGGTGCTACCGGTCTTCTCGCACGTCAACGCGTGCAGCAGAAGCATCGACGACAAGGCTGTCTTGTTATTCTGCGGTAACAAGATCAGGCACGATCGGACTGTGTTATTTGATGCTCCGTGGCTGCAAAGACACCGGATCATATCCTGTCTCTACTTCGTGTAGCGGCGGTCTACTTGACGGTGATCCCCTGATGCTGGTGTTGTCGATGACACATGGGTGCTACCGGTGTTCTCGCGCACCAACTCGCGCAGCAGAAGCATTGACGACAAGGCTATCCGTTTGATCAGCGGTGACAAGATCAGGCACGATCAAACTGTGTTCCTTGCTGCTCCGCTGCTGCCAAGCGACCGGATCATATCATGTCTCTACTTCGTGTTTCGCTGGTCCACCTGGCGGCGATCCCCTGATGCTGGTGTTATCGATGACAGATGGGTGCTGCCGGTCTTCTCGCGCGTCAACTCATGTAGCAGAAGCATTGACGACAAGGCTATCCGGTTGATCCGCGGTGACAAGACCAGGCACGATCAGACTGTGTTTTTTGCCGCTCCGCTGCTGCCAAGCGACCGTATAATATCCTGTCTCTACTTCGTGTAGCGATGGTCCACCTGACGGCGATCCCCTGATGCCGGTGTTATCGATGACAGATGGGTGCTGCCGGTCTTCTCGCGCATCAACTCATGTAGCAGGAGCATTGACGACAAGGCTATCCGGTTGATCCGCGGTGACAAGATCAGGCACGATGAGACTGTGTTTTTTGCCGCTCCGCTGCTGCCAAGCGACCGTATCATATCCTGTCTCTACTTCGTATAGCGCTGGTCCAGCGGACGTCGATTCCTTGATGCCGGTGATATCGATGACAGATGGGTGCTGCCGGTCTTCTCGCGCGTCAACTCGCGCACCAGAAGCATTCACGACAAGGCTATCCGGTTGATCTGCGGTGACAAGATCAGGCACGATCAGACTGTGTTCTTTGCTGTTCCGCTGCTGCCAAGCGACCGAATCATATCCAGTCTCTACTTCGTGCAGCGCTGGTCCACCTGACGGCGATCCCCTGATGCCGGTGTTATCGATGACAGATGGGTGCTGCCGGTCTTCTCGCGCGTCAACTCGCGCAGCAGAAGCATTGACGACAAGGCTATCTTGTTGATCTGCGGTGACAATATCAGGCACGATCAGACTGTGTTCTTTGCTGCTCCGCTGCTGCCAAGCGCCCTGATCATATCCTGTCTCTACTTCGTGTAGCGCTGGTCCACCTGGCGGCGATCCCCTGATGCCGGTGTTGTCGATGACAAATGGGTGCTGCCGGTCTTCTCAGGTGTCAACTCGCGCAGCAGAAGCATTGACGACAAGGCTATCCGGTTGATCTGCGGTGACAAGATCAGGCACGATCAGACTGAGGTCTTTGCTGCTTCGCTACTGCCAGGCGACCGGATCATATCCTGTCTCTACTTCGTGCAGCGCTAGTCCATCTGGCGGCGATCCCCTAATGCTGGTGTTATCGAAGACACATGGGTGCTACCGGCCTTCTCGCACGTCAACGCGTGCAGCAGAAGCATCGACGACAAGGCTGTCTTGTTGATCTGCGGTGACAAGATCAGGCACGATCGGACTGTGTTCTTTGATGCTGCGCGGCTGCCAAGAGACCGGATCATATCCTGTCTCTACTTCGTGTAGCGCTGGTCCCCCTGGCGGCGATCCCCTGATGCTAGTGTTATCGATGACAGATGGGTGCTGCCGGTCTTCTCGCGCGTCAACTCATGTAGCAGAAGCATTGACGACAAGGCTATGCGGTTGATCCGCGGTGACAAGATCAGGCACGATGAGACTGTGTTTTTTGCCGCTCCGCTGCTGCCAAGCGACCGTATCATATCCTGTCTCTACTTCGTGTAGTGCTGGTCCACCTGACGGCGATCCCCTGATGCCGGTGTTATCGATGACAGATGGGTGCTGCCGGTCTTCACGCACGTCAACGCGTGCAGCAGAAGCATGGACGACAAGGCTGTCTTGTTATCTGCGGTGACAAGATCATGCACGATCGGACTGTGTTCTTTGATGCTCCGCGGCTGCCAAGAGACCGGATCATATCCTGTCTCTATTTCGTGCAGCACTGGTCCATCTGGCGGCGATCCCCTAATGCTGGTGTTATCGGTGACACGTGGGTGCTACCGGTCTTCTCGCACGTCAACGCGTGCAGCAGAAGCATCGACGACAAGGCTGTCTTGTTGATCTGCGGTGACAAGATCAGGCACGATCGTACTGTGTTCTTTGATGCTGCGCGGCTGCCAAGAGACCGGATCATATCCTGTCTCTACTTCGTGTAGCGGTGGTCCACCTGACGGCGATCCCCTGATGCCGGTGTTATCGATGACAGATGGGTGCTGCCGGTCTTCTCGCGCGTCAACTCGCGCAGCAGAAGCATTGACGACAAGGCTGTCCGGTTGATCTGCGGTGACAAGATCAAGCACGATCAAACTGTGTTCTTTGCTTCTCCGCTCCTGTCAAGCGACCAGATCATATACTGTCTCTACTTCGTGTAGCGCTGGCCCACCTGGCGGCGATCCCCTGATGCCGGTGTTGTCGATGACAGATGGGTGCTGCCGGTCTTCTCGCGCGTCAACTCGTGCAGCAGAAGCATTGACGACAAGGCTATCCTTTTGATCCGCGGTGACAAGATCAGGCACGATCAGACTGTGTTTTTTGCTGTTCCGCTGCTGCCAAGCGACCGGATCGTATCCTGGCTCTACTTCCTGTAGCGCTCGTCCACCTGGCGGCAATCCCCTGATGCCGGTGTTATCGATGACAGATGGGTGCTGCCGGTCTTCTCGCGCGTCAACTCATGTAGCAGAAGCATTGACGACAAGGCTATCCGGTTGATCCGCGTGACAAGATCAGGCACGATGAGACTGTGTTCTTTGCCGCTCCGCTGCTGCCAAGCGACCTATCATATCCTGTCTCTACTTCGTGTAGCGCTGGCCCACCTGGCGGCGATCCCCTGATGCCGGTGTTGTCGATGACAGATGGGTGCTGCCGGTCTTCTCAGGTGTCAACTCGTGCAGCAGAAGCATTGACGACAAGGCTGTCCGGTTGATCTGCGGTGACAAGATCAAGCACGATCAAACTGTGTTCTTTGCTTCTCCGCTCCTGCCAAGCGACCAGATCATATACTGTCTCTACTTCGTGTAGCGCTGGTCCACCTGGCGGCGATCCCCTGATGCTGGTGTTATCGATGACAGATGGGTGCTGCTGGTCTTCTCGCGCGTCAACTCGTGCAGCAGAAGCATTGACGACAAGGCTATCCTTTTGACCCGCGGTGACAAGATCAGGCACGATCAGACTGTGTTTTTTGCCGCCCCGCTGCTGCCAAGTGACCGTATCATATCCTGTCTCTACTTCGTGTAGTGCTGGTCCACCTGGCGGCGATCCCCTGATGCTGGTGTTGTCGATGGCACATGGGTGCTACCGGTCTTCTCGCACGTCAACGCGTGCAGCAGAAGCATCGACGACAAGGCTGTCTTGTTGATCTTCGGTGACAAGATCAGGCACGTTCGGACTGTGTTCTTTGATGCTCCGCGGCTGCCAAGAGACCGGATCATATCCTGTCTCTACTTCGTGTAGCGGTGGTCCACCTGACGGTGATCCCCTGATGCCGATGTTATCGATGACACATGGGTGCTACCGGTCTTCTCGCGCGCCAACTCGCGCAGCAGAAGCGTGGACGACAAGGCTATCCGTTTGATCTGCGGTGACAAGATCAGGCACGATCAAACTGTGTTACTTGCTGCTCCGCAGATGCCAAGCGACCGGATCATATCCTGTCTCTACTTCTTGTAGCGCTGGTCCACCTGGCGGCGATCCCCTGATGCTGGTGTTATCGATGACAGATGGGTGCTGTCGGTCTTCTCTCGCGTCAACTCATGAAGCAGAAGCATTGACGACAAGGCTATCCGGTTGATCCGCGGTGAAAAGATCAGGCACGATCAGACTGCGTTTTTGCCGCTCCGCTGCTGCCAAGCGACCGTATCATATCCTGTCTCTACTTCGTGTAGCGCTGGTCCACCTGACGGCGATCCCCTGATGCCGGTGTAATCGATGACAGATGGGTGCTGGCGGTCTTCTCGCGCGTCAACTCGCGCAGCAGAAGCATTGACGACAAGGCTATCCGGTTGATCTGCGGTGACAAGATCAGGCACGATCAGACTGAGGTCTTTGCTGCTCCGCTGCTGCCAAGCGACCGGATCGTATCCTTGCTCTACTTCCTGTAGCGCTCGTCCATCTGACGGCGATCCCCTGAGGCTGGTGTTATCGATGACAGATGGGTGCTGCCGGTCTTCTCGCGCGTCAACTCGCACAGCAGAAGCATTGACGACAAGGCTATCCGGTTGATCTGCGGTGACAAGATCAGGCACGATCCGACTGAGGTCTTTGCTGCTCCGCTGCTGCCAAGCGACCGGATCATATCCTGTCTCTACTTCGTGCAGCGCTGGTCCATCTGGCGGCGATCCCCAAATGCTTGTGTTATCGATGACACGTGGGTGCTACCGGTCTTCTCGCACGTCAACGCGTGCAGCAGAAGCATCGACGACAAGGCTGTCTTGTTGATCTGCGGTGACAAGATCAGGCACGATCGGACTGTGTTCTTTGATGCTGCGCGGCTGCCAAGAGACCGGATCATATCCTGTCTCTACTTCGTGCAGCGCTAGTCCATCTGGCGGCGATCCCCTAATGCTGGTGTTATCGATGACACGTGGGTGCTACCGGCCTTCTCGCACGTCAACGCGTGCAGCAGAAGCATCGACGACAAGGCTGTCTTGTTGATCTGCGGTGACAAGATCAGGCACGATCGGACTGTGTTCTTTGATGCTCCGCGGCTGCCAAGGGACCGGATCATATCCTGTCTCTGCTTCGTGTAGCACTGGTCCACCTGACGGCGATCCACTGGTGCCGGTGTTATCGATGACACATGGGTGATACCGGTCTTCTCGCGCGTCAACGCGTGCAGCAGAAGCATTAACGACGAGGCTATCCTGTTGATCTGCGGTGACAAGATCAGGCACGATCAGAATGAGGTTTTTGCTGCTCCGCTGCTGCCAAGCGACCGGATCGTATCCTGGCTCTACTTCCTGTAGCGCTCGTCGACCTGGCGGCAATCCCCTGATGCCGGTGTTATCGATGACAGATGGGTGCTGCCGGTCTTCTCGCGCGTCAACTCATGTAGCAGAAGCATTGACGACAAGGCTATCCGGTTGATCCGCGTGACAAGATCAGGCACGATGAGACTGTGTTCTTTGCCGCTCCGCTGCTGCCAAGCGACCGGATCATATCCTGTCTCTACTTCGTGTAGCGCTGGTCCACCTGACGGCGATCCCCTGATGCCGGTGTTATCGATGACAGATGGGTGCTGCCGGTCT
Source organism: Amblyomma americanum (assembly GCA_030143305.2). Lineage (NCBI taxonomy): Eukaryota > Metazoa > Arthropoda > Arachnida > Ixodida > Ixodidae > Amblyomma > Amblyomma americanum. Next base: position 108,219 of record JARKHS020032507.1, read on the forward strand.
TCTCGCGCGTCAACTCTTGCAGCAGAAGCATTGGCGACAAGGCTATCCGGTTGATCCGTGGTGACAAGATCAGGCACGACCAGACTGTGTTTTTTGCCGCTCCGCTGCTGCCAAGTGACCGTATCATATCCTGTCTCTACTTCGTGTAGCGCAGGGCCACCTGACGGCGATCCCCTGATGCCGGTGTTAACAATGACAGATGGGTGCTGCCGGTCTTCTCGCGCGTCAACTCGCGCAGCAGAAGCATTGACGACAATCCTATCCGGTTGATCTGCGGTCACAAGATCAGGTACGATCAAACTGTGTTCTTTGCTGCTCCGCTGCTGCCAAGCGACCGGATCCTATCCTGTCTGTACTTCGTGCAGCGCTGATCCATCTGGCGGCGATCCCCTAATGCTGGTGTTATCGATGACACATGGGCGCTACCGGTCTTCTCGCACGTCAACGCGTGCAGCAGAAGCATCGACGACAAGGCTGTCTTGTTGATCTGCGGTGACAAGATCATGCACGATCGGACTATGTTCTTTGATGCCCCGCGGCTGCCAAGAGACCGGATCATATCCTGTCTCTACTTCGTGTAGCGGTGGTCCACCTGATGGTGATCCCCTGATGCCGGTGTTATCGATGACACATGCGTGCTACCAGTCTTCTCGCGCGCCAACTCGCGCAGCAGAAGCATTGACGACAAGGCTATCCGTTTGATCTGCGTGACAAGATCAGGCACGATCAAACTGTGTTCCTTGCTGCTCCGCTGCTGCCAAGCGACCGGATCATATCCTGTCTCTACTTCGTGTAGCGCTGGTCCACCTGGCGGCGATCCCCTGATGCTGGTGTTATCGATGACAGATGGGTGCTGCCGGTTTTCTCGCGCGTCAACTCATGTAGCAGAAGCATTGGCGACAAGGCTATGCGGTTGATCCGCGGTGACAAGATCAGGCACGATGAGACTGTGTTTTTTGCCGCTCCGCTGCTGCCAAGCGACCGTATCATATCCTGTCTCTACTTCGTGTAGTGCTGGTCCACCTTACGGCGATCCCCTGATGCCGGTGTTATCGATGACAGATGGGTGCTGCCGGTCTTCTCGCGCGTCAACTCGCGCAGCAGAAGCATTGACGACAAGGCTATCCGGTTGATCTGCGGTGGCAAGATCAGGCACGATCAGACTGAGTTCTTTGCTGCTCCGCTGCTCCCTAGCGACCGGATCATATCCTGTCTCTACTTCGTGTAGCGCTGGTCCACCTTGCGGCGATCCCCTGATGCCGGTGTTGTCGATGACAGATGGGTGCTGCCGGTCTTCTCAGGCGTCAACTCGTGCAGCAGAAGCATTGACGACAAGGCTATCCGGTTGATCCGTGGTGACAAGATCAGGCACGATCAGACTGTGTTTTTTGCCACTCCGCTGCTGCCAAGCGACCGTATCATATCCTGTCTCTACTTCGTGTAGCGCTGGTCGACCTGACGGCGATCCCCTGATGCCGGTGTTATCGATGACAGATGGGTGCTGCCGGTCTTCTCGCGCGTCAACGCGTGCAGCAGAAGCATCGACGACAAGGCTGTCTTGTTGATCTGCGGTGACAAGATCAGGCACGATCGGACTGTGTTCTTTGATGCTCCGCGGCTGCCAAGGGACCGGATCATATCCTGTCTCTACTTCGTGTAGCGCTGGTCCACCTGGCGGCGATCCCCTGATGCCGGTGTTATCGATGACACATGGGTGCTACCGGTCTTCTCGCGCGTCAACTCGTGCAGCAGAAGCATTTACGACAAGGCTATCCGGTTGATCTGCGGTGACAAGATCAGGCACGATCAGACTGAGGTTCTTTGCTGCTCCGCTGCTGCCAGGCGACCGGATCATATCCTGTCTCTACTTCGTGCAGCGCTAGTCCATCTGGCGGCGATCCCCTAATGCTGGTGTTATCGATGACAGATGGGTGCTGCCGGTCTTCTCGCACGTCAACGCGTGCAGCAGAAGCATCGACGACAAGGCTGTCTTGTTGATCTGCGGTGACAAGATCAGGCACGATCGGACTGTGTTCTTTGATGCTGCGCGGCTGCCAAGAGACCGGATCATATCCTGTCTCTACTTCGTGTAGCGGTGGTCCACCTGACGGCGATCCCCTGATGCCGGTGTTATCGATGACAGATGGGTGCTGCCGGTCTTCTCGCGCGTCAACTCGCGCAGCAGAAGCATTGACGACAAGGCTATCCGGTTGATCTGCGGTGACAAGATCAGGCACGATCAGACTGAGTTCTTTGCTGCTCCGCTGCTCCCAAGCGACCGGATCATATCCTGTCTCTACTTCGTGTAGCGCTGGTCCACCTTGCAGCGATCCCCTGATGCCGGTGTTGTCGATGACAGATGGGTGCTGCCGGTCTTCTCAGGCGTCAACTCTTGCAGCAGAAGCATTGGCGACAAGGCTATCCGGTTGATCCGTGGTGACAAGATCAGGCACGATGAGACTGTGTTCTTTGATGCTGCGCGGCTGCCAAGAGACCGGATCATATCCTGTCTCTACTTCGTGTAGCGCTGGTCCACCTGGCGGCGATCCCCTGATGCTAGTGTTATCGATGACAGATGGGTGCTGCCGGTCTTCTCGCGCGTCAACTCGTGCAGCAGAAGCATTGACGACAAGGCTATGCGGTTGATCCGCGGTGACAAGATCAGGCACGATGAGACTGTGTTTTTTGCCGCTCCGCTGCTGCCAAGCGACCGTATCATATCCTGTCTCTACTTCGTGTAGTGCTGGTCCACCTGACGGCGATCCCCTGATGCCGGTGTTATCGATGACAGATGGGTGCTGCCGGTCTTCTCGCACGTCAACGCGTGCAGCAGAAGCATGGACGACAAGGCTGTCTTGTTATCTGCGGTGACAAGATCATGCACGATCGGACTGTGTTCTTTGATCCTCCGCGGCTGCCAAGAGACCGGATCATATCCTGTCTCTATTTCGTGCAGCACTGGTCCATCTGGCGGCGATCCCCTAATGCTGGTGTTATCGGTGACACGTGGGTGCTACCGGTCTTCTCGCACGTCAACGCGTGCAGCAGAAGCATCGACGACAAGGCTGTCTTGTTGATCTGCGGTGACAAGATCAGGCACGATCGGACTGTGTTCTTTGATGCTGCGCGGCTGCCAAGAGACCGGATCATATCCTGTCTCTACTTCGTGTAGCGGTGGTCCACCTGACGGCGATCCCCTGATGCCGGTGTTATCGATGACAGATGGGTGCTGCCGGTCTTCTCGCGCGTCAACTCGCGCAGCAGAAGCATTGACGACAAGGCTATCCGGTTGATCTGCGGTGACAAGATCAGGCACGATCAGACTGAGTTCTTTGCTGCTCCGCTGCTCCCAAGCGACCGGATCATATCCTGTCTCTACTTCGTGTAGCGCTGGTCCACCTTGCGGCGATCCCCTGATGCCGGTGTTGTCGATGACAGATGGGTGCTGCCGGTCTTCTCAGGCGTCAACTCTTGCAGCAGAAGCATTGGCGACAAGGCTATCCGGTTGATCCGTGGTGACAAGATCAGGCACGATGAGACTGTGTTTTTTGCCGCTCCGCTGCTGCCAAGCGACCGGATCATATCCTGTCTCTACTTCGTGTAGCGCTGGTCCACCTTGCGGCGATCCCCTGATGCCGGTGTTATCGATGACACATCGGTGCTACCGATCTTCTCGCGCGTCAACGCGTGCAGCAGAAGCATTGACAACAACGCTATCTTGTTGATCTTCGGTGGCAAGATCAGGCACGATCGGACTGTGTTCTTTGATGCTCCGCGGCTGCCAAGAGACCGGATCATATCCTGTCTCTACTTCGTGTAGCACTGGTCCACCTGACGGCGATCCCCTGATGCCGGTGTTAACAATGACAGATGGGTGCTGCCGGTCTTCTCGCGCGTCAACTCGCGCAGCAGAAGCATTGACGAGAATCCTATCCGGTTGATCTGCGGTCACAAGATCAGGTACGATCAAACTGTGTTCTCTGCTGCTCCGCTGCTGCCAAGCGACCGGATCCTATCCTGTCTGTACTTCGTGCAGCGCTGATCCATCTGGCGGCGATCCCCTAATGCTGGTGTTATCGATGACACATGGGCGCTACCGGTCTTCTCGCACGTCAACGCGTGCAGCAGAAGCATCGACGACAAGGCTGTCTTGTTGATCTGCGGTGACAAGATCATGCACGATCGGACTATGTTCTTTGATGCCCCGCGGCTGCCAAGAGACCGGATCGTATCCTGTCTCTACTTCGTTCAGCGGTGGTCCACCTGATGGTGATCCCCTGATGCCGGTGTTATCGATGACACCTGGGTGCTACCGGTCTTCTCGCGTGCCAACTCGCGCAGGAGAAGCATTGACGACAAGGCTATCCGTTTCATCTGCGCTGACAAGATCAGGCACGATCAAACTGTGTTCCTTGCTGCTCCGCTGCTGCCAAGCGACCGTATCATATCCTGTCTCTACTTCGTGTAGCGCTGGTCCACCTGGCGGCGATCCCCTGATGCTGGTGTTATCGATGACAGATGGGTGCTGCCGGTCTTCTCGCGCGTCAACTCATGTACAGAAGCATTGACGACAAGGCTATCCGGTTGATCCGCGGTGACAAGATCAGGCACGATCAGACTGTGTTTTTTGCCGCTCCGCTGCTGCCAATCGACCGTATCATATCCTGTCTCTACTTCGTGTAGCGCTGGTCCACCTGACGGCGATCCCCTGATGCCGGTGTTAACAATGACAGATGGGTGCTGCCGGTCTTCTCGCGCGTCAACTCGCGCAGCAGAAGCATTGACGACAAGGCTATCCGGTTGATCTGCGGTGACAAGATCAGGCACGATCCGACTGAGGTCTTTGCTGCTCCGCTGCTGCCAAGCGACCGGATCATATCCTGTCTCTACTTCGTGCAGCGCTGGTCCATCTGGCGGCGATCCCCTAATGCTGGTGTTATCGATGACACGTGGGTGCTACCGGTCTTCTCGCACGTCAACGCGTGCAGCAGAAGCATCGACGACAAGGCTGTCTTGTTGATCTGCGGTGACAAGATCAGGCACGATCGGACTGTGTTCTTTGATGCTGCGCGGCTGCCGGATCATATCCTGTCTCTACTTCGTGTAGCGGTGGTCCACCTGATGGTGATCCCCTGATGCCGGTGTTATCGATGACACATGCGTGCTACCAGTCTTCTCGCGCGCCAACTCGCGCAGCAGAAGCATTGACGACAAGGCTGTCCATTTGATCTGCAGTCACAAGATCAGGCACGATCAAACTGTGTTCCTTGCTGCTCCGCTGCTGCCAAGCGACCGGATCATATCCTGTCTCTACTTCGTGTAGCGCTGGTCCACCTGGCGGCGATCCCCTGATGCTGGTGTTATCGATGACAGATGGGTGCTGCCGGTTTTCTCGCGCGTCAACTCATGTAGCAGAAGCATTGGCGACAAGGCTATGCGGTTGATCCGCGGTGACAAGATCAGGCACGATGAGACTGTGTTTTTTGCCGCTCCGCTGCTGCCAAGCGACCGTATCATATCCTGTCTCTACTTCGTGTAGTGCTGGTCCACCTGACGGCGATCCCCTGATCCCGGTGTTATCGATGACAGATGGGTGCTGCCGGTCTTCTCGCGCGTCAACTCGCGCAGCAGAATCATTGACGACAAGGCTATCCGGTTGATCTGCGGTGGCAAGATCAGGCACGATCAGACTGAGTTCTTTGCTGCTCCGCTGCTCCCAAGCGACCGAATCATATCCTGTCTCTACTTCGTGTAGCGCTGGTCCACCTTGCGGCGATCCCCTGATGCCGGTGTTGTCGATGACAGATGGGTGCTGCCGGTCTTCTCTGGCGTCAACTCGTGCAGCAGAAGCATTGACGACAAGGCTATCCGGTTGATCCGTGGTGACAAGATCAGGCACGATCAGACTGTGTTTTTTGCCACTCCGCTGCTGCCAAGCGACCGTATCATATCCTTTCTCTACTTCGTGTAGCGCAGGTCCACCTGACGGCGATCCCCTGATGCCGGTGTTATCGATGACAGATGGGTGATACCGGTCTTCTCGCGCGTCAACGCGTGCAGCAGAAGCATTAACGACAAGGCTATCCTGTTGATCTGCGGTGACAAGATCAGGCACGATCAGACTGAGGTTTTTCCTGTTCCGCTGCTGCCAAGCGACCGGATCGTATCCTGGCTCTACTTCCTGTAGCGCTCGTCCACCTGGCGGCAATCCCCTGATGCCGGTGTTATCGATGACAGATGGGTGCTGCCGGTCTTCTCGCGCGTCAACTCATGTAGCAGAAGCATTGACGACAAGGCTATCCGGTTGATCCGCGTGACAAGATCAGGCACGATGAGACTGTGTTCTTTGCCGCTCCGCTGCTGCCAAGCGGCCGTATCATATCCTGTCTCTACTTCGTGTAGCGCTGGCCCACCTGGCGGCGATCCCCTGATGCCGGTGTTGTCGATGACAGATGGGTGCTGCCGGTCTTCTCAGGTGTCAACTCGTGCAGCAGAAGCATTGACGACAAGGCTGTCCGGTTGATCTGCGGTGACAAGATCAAGCACGATCAAACTGTGTTCTTTGCTTCTCCGCTCCTGCCAAGCGACCAGATCAAATACTGTCTCTACTTCGTGTAGCTCTGGTCCACCTGGCGGCGATCCCCTGATGCTGGTGTTGTCGATGGCACATGGGTGCTACCGGTCTTCTCGCACGTCAACGCGTGCAGCAGAAGCATCGACGACAAGGCTGTCTTGTTGATCTTCGGTGACAAGATCAGGCACGTTCGGACTGTGTTCTTTGATGCTCCGCGGCTGCCAAGAGACCGGATCATATCCTGTCTCTACTTCGTGTAGCGATGGTCCACCTGACGGTGATCCCCTGATGCCGATGTTATCGATGACACATGGGTGCCACCGGTCTTCTCGCGCGCCAACTCGCGCAGCAGAAGCGTGGACGACAAGGCTATCCGTTTGATCTGCGGTGACAAGATCAGGCACGATCAGACTCCGTTTTTGCCGCTCCGCTGCTGCCAAGCGACCGTATCATATCCTGTCTCTACTTCGTGTAGCGCTGGTCCACCTGACGGCGATCCCCTGATGCCGGTGTAATCGATGACAGATGGGTGCTGGCGGTCTTCTCCCGCGTCAACTCGCGCAGCAGAAGCATTGACGACAAGGCTATCCGGTTGATCTGCGGTGACAAGATCAGGCACGATCAGACTGAGGTCTTTGCTGCTCCGCTGCTGCCAAGCGACCGGATCGTATCCTTGCTCTACTTCCTGTAGCGCTCGTCCATCTGACGGCGATCCCCTGAGGCTGGTGCTATCGATGACAGATGGGTGCTGCCGGCCTTCTCGCGCGTCAACTCATGTAGCAGAAGCATTGACGACAAGGCTATCCGGTTGATCCGCGTGACAAGATCAGGCACGATGAGACTGTGTTCTTTGCCGCTCCGCTGCTGCCAAGCGACCGTATCATATCCTGTCTCTACTTCGTGTAGCGCTGGTCCACCTGGCGGCGATCCTGATGCCGGTGTTGTCGATGACAGATGGGTGCTGCCGGTCTTCTCAGGTGTCAACTCGTGCAGCAGAAGCATTGAAGACAAGGCCATCCGGTTGATCTGCGGTGACACGATCAGGCACGATCAAACTGTGTTCCTTGCTGCTCCGCTGCTGCCAAGCGACCGGATCATATCCTGTCTCTACTTCGTGTAGCGCTGGTCCACCTGGCGGCGATCCCCTAATGCTGGTGTTATCGATGACACGTGGGTGCTACCGGTCTTCTCGCACGTCAACGCGTGCAGCAGAAGCATCGACGACAAGGCTGTCTTGTTATTCTGCGGTAACAAGATCAGGCACGATCGGACTGTGTTATTTGATGCTCCGTGGCTGCAAAGACACCGGATCATATCCTGTCTCTACTTCGTGTAGCGGCGGTCTACTTGACGGTGATCCCCTGATGCTGGTGTTATCGATGACAGATGGGTGCTGCCGGTCTTCTCGCGCGTCAACTCATGTAGCAGAAGCATTGACGACAAGGCTATCCGGTTGATCCGCGGTGACAAGACCAGGCACGATCAGACTGTGTTTTTTGCCGCTCCGCTGCTGCCAAGCGACCGTATAATATCCTGTCTCTACTTCGTGTAGCGATGGTCCACCTGACGGCGATCCCCTGATGCCGGTGTTATCGATGACAGATGGGTGCTGCCGGTCTTCTCGCGCATCAACTCATGTAGCAGGAGCATTGACGACAAGGCTATCCGGTTGATCCGCGGTGACAAGATCAGGCACGATGAGACTGTGTTTTTTGCCGCTCCGCTGCTGCCAAGCGACCGTATCATATCCTGTCTCTACTTCGTATAGCGCTGGTCCACCGGACGTCGATTCCTTGATGCCGGTGATATCGATGACAGAAGGGTGCTGCCGGTCTTCTCGCGCGTCAACTCGCGCACCAGAAGCATTCACGACAAGGCTATCCGGTTGATCTGCGGTGACAAGATCAGGCACGATCAGACTGTGTTCTTTGCTGTTCCGCTGCTGCCAAGCGACCGAATCATATCCAGTCTCTACTTCGTGTAGCGCTGGTTCACCTGACGGCGATCCCCTGATGCCGGTGTTATCGATGACAGATGGGTGCTGCCGGTCTTCTCGCGCGTCAACTCGCGCAGCAGAAGCATTGACGACAAGGCTATCTTGTTGATCTGCGGTGACAATATCAGGCACGATCAGACTGTGTTCTTTGCTGCTCCGCTGCTGCCAAGCGCCCTGATCATATCCTGTCTCTACTTCGTGTAGCGCTGGTCCACCTGGCGGCGATCCCCTGATGCCGGTGTTGTCGATGACAGATGGGTGCTGCCGGTCTTCTCAGGTGTCAGCTCGTGCAGCAGAAGCATTGACGACAAGGCTATCCGGTTGATCTGCGGTGACAAATTCAGGCACGATCAGACTGAGGTCTTTGCTGCTTCGCTACTGCCAGGCGACCGGATCATATCCTGTCTCTACTACTTCGTGCAGCGCTAGTCCATCTGGCGGCGATCCCCTAATGCTGGTGTTATCGAAGACACATGGATGCTACCGGCCTTCTCGCACGTCAACGCGTGCAGCAGAAGCATCGACGACAAGGCTGTCTTGTTGATCTGCGGTGACAAGATCAGGCACGATCGGACTGTGTTCTTTGATGCTGCGCGGCTGCCAAGAGACCGGATCATATCCTGTCTCTACTTCGTGTAGCGCTGGTCCCCCTGGCGGCGATCCCCTGATGCTAGTGTTATCGATGACAGATGGGTGCTGCCGGTCTTCTCGCGCGTCAACTCATGTAGCAGAAGCATTGACGACAAGGCTATGCGGTTGATCCGCGGTGACAAGATCAGGCACGATGAGACTGTGTTTTTTGCCGCTCCGCTGCTGCCAAGCGACCGTATCATATCCTGTCTCTACTTCGTGTAGTGCTGGTCCACCTGACGGCGATCCCCTGATGCCGGTGTTATCGATGACAGATGGGTGCTGCCGGTCTTCACGCACGTCAACGCGTGCAGCAGAAGCATGGACGACAAGGCTGTCTTGTTATCTGCGGTGGCAAGATCATGCACGATCGGACTGTGTTCTTTGATGCTCCGCGGCTGCCAAGCGACCGGATCATATCCTGTCTCTATTTCGTGCAGCACTGGTCCATCTGTCGGCGATCCCCTAATGCTGGTGTTATCGGTGACACGTGGGTGCTACCGGTCTTCTCGCACGTCAACGCGTGCAGCAGAAGCATCGACGACAAGGCTGTCTTGTTGATCTGCGGTGACAAGATCAGGCACGATCGTACTGTGTTCTTTGATGCTGCGCGGCTGCCAAGAGACCGGATCATATCCTGTCTCTACTTCGTGTAGCGGTGGTCCACCTGACGGCGATCCCCTGATGCCGGTGTTATCGATGACAGATGGGTGCTGCCGGTCTTCTCGCGCGTCAACTCGCGCAGCAGAAGCATTGACGACAAGGCTATCCGGTTGATCTGCGGTGACAAGATCAGGCACGATCAGACTGAGTTCTTTGCTGCTCCGCTGCTCCCAAGCGACCGGGTCATATCCTGTCTCTACTTCGTGTAGCGCTGGCCCACCTTGCGGCGATCCCCTGATGCCGGTGTTGTCGATGACAGATGGGTGCTGCCGGTCTTCTCAGGCGTCAACTTTTTCAGCAGAAGCATTGGCGACAAGGCTATCCGGTTGATCCGTGGTGACAAGATCAGGCACGACCAGACTGTGTTTTTTGCCGCTCCGCTGCTGCCAAGCGACCGTATCTTATCCTGTCTCTACTTCGTGTAGCGCAGGGCCACCTGACGGCGATCCCCTGATGCCGGTGTTAACAATGACAGATGGGTGCTGCCGGTCTTCTCGCGCGTCAACTCGTGCAGCAGAAGCATTGACGACAATCCTATCCGGTTGATCTGCGGTCACAAGATCAGGTACGATCAAACTGTGTTCTTTGCTGCTCCGCTGCTGCCAAGCGACCGGATCCTATCCTGTCTGTACTTCGTGCAGCGCTGATCCATCTGGCGGTGATCCCCTAATGCTGGTGTTATCGATGACACATGGGCGCTACCGGTCTTCTCGCACGTCAACGCGTGCAGCAGAAGCATCGACGACAAGGCTGTCTTGTTGATCTGCGGTGACAAGATCATGCACGATCGGACTATGTTCTTTGATGCCCCGCGGCTGCCAAGAGACCGGATCATATCCTGTCTCTACTTCGTGTAGCGGTGGTCCACCTGATGGTGATCCCCTGATGCCGGTGTTATCGATGACACCTGGGTGCTACCGGTCTTCTCGCGTGCCAACTCGTGCAGCAGAAGCATTGACGACAAGGCTATCCGTTTCATCTGCGCTGACAAGATCAGGCACGATCAAACTGTGTTCCTTGCTGCTCCGCTGCTGCCAAGCGACCGTATCATATCCTGTCTCTACTTCGTGTAGCGCTGGTCCACCTGGCGGCGATCCCCTGATGCTGGTGTTATCGATGACAGATGGGTGCTGCCGGTCTTCTCGCGCGTCAACTCATGTACAGAAGCATTGACGACAAGGCTATCCGGTTGATCCGCGGTGACAAGATCAGGCACGATCAGACTGTGTTTTTTGCCGCTCCGCTGCTGCCAATCGACCGTATCATATCCTGTCTCTACTTCGTGTAGCGCTGGTCCACCTGACGGCGATCCCCTGATGCCGGTGTTATCGATAACAGATGGGTGCTGCCGGTCTTCTCGCGCGTCAACTCGCGCAGCAGAAGCATTGACGACAAGGCTATCCGGTTGATCTGCGGTGACAAGATCAGGCACGATCCGACTGAGGTCTTTGCTGCTCCGCTGCTGCCAAGTGACCGGATCATATCCTGTCTCTACTTCGTGCAGCGCTGGTCCATCTGGCGGCGATCCCCTAATGCTGGTGTTATCGATGACAAGTGGGTGCTACCGGTCTTCTCGCGCGTCAACTCGTGCAGCAGAAGCATTGACGACAAGGCTATCCTTTTGATCCGCGGTGACAAGATCAGGCACGATCAGACTGTGTTTTTTGCCGCTCCGCTGCTGCCAAGTGACCGTATCATATCCTGTCTCTACTTCCTGTAGCGCTCGTCCACCTGGCGGCAATCCCCTGATGCCGGTGTTATCGATGACAGATGGGTGCTGCCGGTCTTCTCGCGCGTCAACTCATGTAGCAGAAGCATTGACGACAAGGCTATCCGGTTGATCCGCGTGACAAGATCAGGCACGATGAGACTGTGTTCTTTGCCGCTCCGCTGCTGCCAAGCGACCTATCATATCCTGTCTCTACTTCGTGTAGCGCTGGCCCACCTGGCGGCGATCCCCTGATGCCGGTGTTGTCGATGACAGATGGGTGCTGCCGGTCTTCTCAGGTGTCAACTCGTGCAGCAGAAGCATTGACGACAAGGCTGTCCGGTTGATCTGCGGTGACAAGATCAAGCACGATCAAACTGTGTTCTTTGCTTCTCCGCTCCTGTCAAGCGACCAGATCATATACTGTCTCTACTTCGTGTAGCGCTGGTCCACCTGGCGGCGATCCCCTGATGCTGGTGTTATCGATGACAGATGGGTGCTGCTGGTCTTCTCGCGCGTCAACTCGTGCAGCAGAAGCATTGACGACAAGGCTATCCTTTTGATCCGCGGTGACAAGATCAGGCACGATCAGACTGTGTTTTTTGCCGCTCCGCTGCTGCCAAGTGACCGTATCATATCCTGTCTCTACTTCGTGTAGTGCTGGTCCACCTGGCGGCGATCCCCTGATGCTGGTGTTGTCGATGGCACATGGGTGCTACCGGTCTTCTCGCACGTCAACGCGTGCAGCAGAAGCATCGACGACAAGGCTGTCTTGTTGATCTTCGGTGACAAGATCAGGCACGTTCGGACTGTGTTCTTTGATGCTCCGCTGCTGCCAAGCGACCGGATCATATCCTGTCTCTACTTCGTGTAGCGCTGGTCCACCTGACGGCGATCCCCTGATCCCGGTGTTATCGATGACAGATGGGTGCTGCCGGTCTTCTCGCGCGTCAACTCGCGCAGCAGAAGCATTGACGACAAGGCTATCCGGTTGATCTGCGGTGGCAAGATCAGGCACGATCAGACTGAGTTCTTTGCTGCTCCGCTGCTCCCAAGCGACCGAATCATATCCTGTCTCTACTTCGTGTAGCGCTGGTCCACCTTGCGGCGATCCCCTGATGCCGGTGTTGTCGATGACAGATGGGTGCTGCCGGTCTTCTCAGGCGTCAACTCGTGCAGCAGAAGCATTGACGACAAGGCTATCCGGTTGATCCGTGGTGACAAGATCAGGCACGATCAGACTGTGTTTTTTGCCACTCCGCTGCTGCCAAGCGACCGTATCATATCCTTTCTCTACTTCGTGTAGCGCAGGTCCACCTGACGGCGATCCCCTGATGCCGGTGTTTTCGATGACAGATGGGTGCTGCCGGTCTTCTCGCGCGTCAACGCGTGCAGCAGAAGCATTAACGACAAGGCTATCCTGTTGATCTGCGGTGACAAGATCAGGCACGATCAGACTGAGGTTTTTGCTGTTCCGCTGCTGCCAAGCGACCGGATCGTATCCTGGCTCTACTTCCTGTAGCGCTCGTCCACCTGGCGGCAATCCCCTGATGCCGGTGTTATCGATGACAGATGGGTGCTGCTGGTCTTCTCGCGCGTCAACTCATGTAGCAGAAGCATTGACGACAAGGCTATCCGGTTGATCCGCGTGACAAGATCAGGCACGATGAGACTGTGTTCTTTGCCACTCCGCTGCTGCCAAGCGACCTATCATATCCTGTCTCTACTTCGTGTAGCGCTGGCCCACCTGGCGGCGATCCCCTGATGCCGGTGTTGTCGATGACAGATGGGTGCTGCCGGTCTTCTCAGGTGTCAACTCGTGCAGCAGAAGCATTGACGACAAGGCTGTCCGGTTGATCTGTGGTGACAAGATCAAGCACGATCAAACTGTGTTCTTTGCTTCTCCGCTCCTGCCAAGCGACCAGATCATATACTGTCTCTACTTCGTGTAGCGCTGGTCCACCTGGCGGCGATCCCCTGATGCTGGTGTTATCGATGACAGATGGGTGCTGCTGGTCTTCTCGCGCGTCAACTCGTGCAGCAGAAGCATTGACGACAAGGCTATCCTTTTGATCCGCGGTGACAAGATCAGGCACGATCAGACTGTGTTTTTTGCCGCTCCGCTGCTGCCAAGTGACCGTATCATATCCTGTCTCTACTTCGTGTAGTGCTGGTCCACCTGGCGGCGATCCCCTGATGCTGGTGTTGTCGATGGCACATGGGTGCTACCGGTCTTCTCGCACGTCAACGCGTGCAGCAGAAGCATCGACGACAAGGCTGTCTTGTTGATCTTCGGTGACAAGATCAGGCACGTTCGGACTGTGTTCTTTGATGCTCCGCGGCTGCCAAGAGACCGGATCATATCCTGTCTCTACTTCGTGTAGCGGTGGTCCACCTGACGGTGATCCCCTGATGCCGATGTTATCGATGACACATGGGTGCTACCGGTCTTCTCGCGCGCCAACTCGCGCAGCAGAAGCGTGGACGACAAGGCTATCCGTTTGATCTGCGGTGACAAGATCAGGCACGATCAAACTGTGTTACTTGCTGCTCCGCAGATGCCAAGCGACCGGATCATATCCTGTCTCTACTTCGTGTAGCGCTGGTCCACCTGGCGGCGATCCCCTGATGCTGGTGTTATCGATGACAGATGGGTGCTGTCGGTCTTCTCTCGCGTCAACTCATGAAGCAGAAGCATTGACGACAAGGCTATCCGGTTGATCCGCGGTGAAAAGATCAGGCACGATCAGACTGCGTTTTTGCCGCTCCGCTGCTGCCAAGCGACCGTATCATATCCTGTCTCTACTTCGTGTAGCGCTGGTCCACCTGACGGCGATCCCCTGATGCCGGTGTAATCGATGACAGATGGGTGCTGGCGGTCTTCTCGCGCGTCAACTCGCGCAGCAGAAGCATTGACGACAAGGCTATCCGGTTGATCTGCGGTGACAAGATCAGGCACGATCAGACTGAGGTCTTTGCTGCTCCGCTGCTGCCAAGCGACCGGATCATATCCTGTCTCTACTTCGTGCAGCGCTCGTCCATCTGACGGCGATCCACTGAGGCTGGTGTTATCGATGACAGATGGGTGCTGCCGGTCTTCTCGCGCGTCAACTCGCACAGCAGAAGCATTGACGACAAGGCTATCCGGTTGATCTGCGGTGACAAGATCAGGCACGATCCGACTGAGGTCTTTGCTGCTCCGCTGCTGCCAAGCGACCGGATCATATCCTGTCTCTACTTCGTGCAGCGCTGGTCCATCTGGCGGCGATCCCCAAATGCTGGTGTTATCGATGACACATGGGTGCTACCGGTCTTCTCGCACGTCAACGCGTGCAGCAGAAGCATCGACGACAAGGCTGTCTTGTTGATCTGCGGTGACAAGATCAGGCACGATCGGACTGTGTTCTTTGATGCTGCGCGGCTGCCAAGAGACCGGATCATATCCTGTCTCTACTTCGTGCAGCGCTAGTCCATCTGGCGGCGATCCCCTAATGCTGGTGTTATCGATGACACGTGGGTGCTACCGGCCTTCTCGCACGTCAACGCGTGCAGCAGAAGCATTGACGACAATCCTATCCGGTTGATCTGCGGTCACAAGATCAGGTACGATCAAACTGTGTTCTTTGCTGCTCCGCTGCTGCCAAGCGACCGGATCCTATCCTGTCTGTACTTCGTGCAGCGCTGATCCATCTGGCGGTGATCCCCTAATGCTGGTGTTATCGATGACACATGGGCGCTACCGGTCTTCTCGCACGTCAACGCGTGCAGCAGAAGCATCGACGACAAGGCTATCCGTTTCATCTGCGCTGACAAGATCAGGCACGATCAAACTGTGTTCCTTGCTGCTCCGCTGCTGCCAAGCGACCGTATCATATCCTGTCTCTACTTCGTGTAGCGCTGGTCCACCTGGCGGCGATCCCCTGATGCTGGTGTTATCGATGACAGATGGGTGCTGCCGGTCTTCTCGCGCGTCAACTCATGTACAGAAGCATTGACGACAAGGCTATCCGGTTGATCCGCGGTGACAAGATCAGGCACGATCAGACTGTGTTTTTTGCCGCTCCGCTGCTGCCAATCGACCGTATCATATCCTGTCTCTACTTCGTGTAGCGCTGGTCCACCTGACGGCGATCCCCTGATGCCGGTGTTATCGATAACAGATGGGTGCTGCCGGTCTTCTCGCGCGTCAACTCGCGCAGCAGAAGCATTGACGACAAGGCTATCCGGTTGATCTGCGGTGACAAGATCAGGCACGATCCGACTGAGGTCTTTGCTGCTCCGCTGCTGCCAAGTGAAGGGATCATATCCTGTCTCTACTTCGTGCAGCGCTGGTCCATCTGGCGGCGATCCCCTAATGCTGGTGTTATCGATGACAAGTGGGTGCTACCGGTCTTCTCGCGCGTCAACTCGTGCAGCAGAAGCATTGACGACAAGGCTATCCTTTTGATCCGCGGTGACAAGATCAGGCACGATCAGACTGTGTTTTTTGCCGCTCCGCTGCTGCCAAGTGACCGTATCATATCCTGTCTCTACTTCCTGTAGCGCTCGTCCACCTGGCGGCAATCCCCTGATGCCGGTGTTATCGATGACAGATGGGTGCTGCCGGTCTTCTCGCGCGTCAACTCATGTAGCAGAAGCATTGACGACAAGGCTATCCGGTTGATCCGCGTGACAAGATCAGGCACGATGAGACTGTGTTCTTTGCCGCTCCGCTGCTGCCAAGCGACCTATCATATCCTGTCTCTACTTCGTGTAGCGCTGGCCCACCTGGCGGTGATCCCCTGATGCCGGTGTTGTCGATGACAGATGGGTGCTGCCGGTCTTCTCAGGTGTCAACTCGTGCAGCAGAAGCATTGACGACAAGGCTGTCCGGTTGATCTGCGGTGACAAGATCAAGCACGATCAAACTGTGTTCTTTGCTTCTCCGCTCCTGTCAAGCGACCAGATCATATACTGTCCCTACTTCGTGTAGCGCTGGTCCACCTGGCGGCGATCCCCTGATGCTGGTGTTATCGATGACAGATGGGTGCTGCTGGTCTTCTCGCGCGTCAACTCGTGCAGCAGAAGCATTGACGACAAGGCTATCCTTTTGATCCGCGGTGACAAGATCAGGCACGATCAGACTGTGTTTTTTGCCGCTCCGCTGCTGCCAAGTGACCGTATCATATCCTGTCTCTACTTCGTGTAGTGCTGGTCCACCTGGCGGCGATCCCCTGATGCTGGTGTTGTCGATGGCACATGGGTGCTACCGGTCTTCTCGCACGTCAACGCGTGCAGCAGAAGCATCGACGACAAGGCTGTCTTGTTGATCTTCGGTGACAAGATCAGGCACGTTCGGACTGTGTTCTTTGATGCTCCGCTGCTGCCAAGCGACCGGATCATATCCTGTCTCTACTTCGTGTAGCGCTGGTCCACCTGACGGCGATCCCCTGATCCCGGTGTTATCGATGACAGATGGGTGCTGCCGGTCTTCTCACGCGTCAACTCGCGCAGCAGAAGCATTGACGACAAGGCTATCCGGTTGATCTGCGGTGGCAAGATCAGGCACGATCAGACTGAGTTCTTTGCTGCTCCTCTGCTCCCAAGCGACCGAATCATATCCTGTCTCTACTTCGTGTAGCGCTGGTCCACCTTGCGGCGATCCCCTGATGCCGGTGTTGTCGATGACAGATGGGTGCTGCCGGTCTTCTCAGGCGTCAACTCGTGCAGCAGAAGCATTGACGACAAGGCTATCCGGTTGATCCGTGGTGACAAGATCAGGCACGATCAGACTGTGTTTTTTGCCACTCCGCTGCTGCCAAGCGACCGTATCATATCCTTTCTCTACTTCGTGTAGCGCAGGTCCACCTGACGGCGATCCCCTGATGCCGGTGTTTTCGATGACAGATGGGTGCTGCCGGTCTTCTCGCGCGTCAACGCGTGCAGCAGAAGCGTCGACGACAAGGCTGTCTTGTTGATCTGCGGTGACAAGATCAGACACGGTCGGACTGTGTTCTTTGATGCTCCGCGGCTGCCGAGGGACCGGATCATATCCTGTCTCTACTTCGTGTAGCACTGGTACACCTGACGGCGATCCACTGGTGCCGGTGTTATCGATGACACATGGGTGATACCGGTCTTCTCGCGCGTCAACGCGTGCAGCAGAAGCATTAACGACAAGGCTATCCTGTTGATCTGCGGTGACAAGATCAGGCACGATCAGACTGAGGTTTTTGCTGTTCCGCTGCTGCCAAGCGACCGGATCGTATCCTGGCTCTACTTCCTGTAGCGCTCGTCCACCTGGCGGCAATCCCCTGATGCCGGTGTTATCGATGACAGATGGGTGCTGCCGGTCTTCTCGCGCGTCAACTCATGTAGCAGAAGCATTGACGACAAGGCTATCCGGTTGATCCGCGTGACAAGATCAGGCACGATGAGACTGTGTTCTTTGCCGCTCCGCTGCTGCCAAGCGACCTATCATATCCTGTCTCTACTTCGTGTAGCGCTGGCCCACCTGGCGGCGATCCCCTGATGCCGGTGTTGTCGATGACAGATGGGTGCTGCCGGTCTTCTCAGGTGTCAACTCGTGCAGCAGAAGCATTGACGACAAGGCTGTCCGGTTGATCTGTGGTGACAAGATCAAGCACGATCAAACTGTGTTCTTTGCTTCTCCGCTCCTGCCAAGCGACCAGATCATATACTGTCTCTACTTCGTGTAGCGCTGGTCCACCTGGCGGCGATCCCCTGATGCTGGTGTTATCGATGACAGATGGGTGCTGCTGGTCTTCTCGCGCGTCAACTCGTGCAGCAGAAGCATTGACGACAAGGCTATCCTTTTGATCCGCGGTGACAAGATCAGGCACGATCAGACTGTGTTTTTTGCCGCTCCGCTGCTGCCAAGTGACCGTATCATATCCTGTCTCTACTTCGTGTAGTGCTGGTCCACCTGGCGGCGATCCCCTGATGCTGGTGTTGTCGATGGCACATGGGTGCTACCGGTCTTCTCGCACGTCAACGCGTGCAGCAGAAGCATCGACGACAAGGCTGTCTTGTTGATCTTCGGTGACAAGATCAGGCACGTTCGGACTGTGTTCTTTGATGCTCCGCGGCTGCCAAGAGACCGGATCATATCCTGTCTCTACTTCGTGTAGCGGTGGTCCACCTGACGGTGATCCCCTGATGCCGATGTTATCGATGACACATGGGTGCTACCGGTCTTCTCGCGCGCCAACTCGCGCAGCAGAAGCGTGGACGACAAGGCTATCCGTTTGATCTGCGGTGACAAGATCAGGCACGATCAAACTGTGTTACTTGCTGCTCCGCAGATGCCAAGCGACCGGATCATATCCTGTCTCTACTTCGTGTAGCGCTGGTCCACCTGGCGGCGATCCCCTGATGCTGGTGTTATCGATGACAGATGGGTGCTGTCGGTCTTCTCTCGCGTCAACTCATGAAGCAGAAGCATTGACGACAAGGCTATCCGGTTGATCCGCGGTGAAAAGATCAGGCACGATCAGACTGCGTTTTTGCCGCTCCGCTGCTGCCAAGCGACCGTATCATATCCTGTCTCTACTTCGTGTAGCGCTGGTCCACCTGACGGCGATCCCCTGATGCCAGTGTAATCGATGACAGATGGGTGCTGGCGGTCTTTTAGCGCGTCAACTCGCGCAGCAGAAGCATTGACGACAAGGCTATCCGGTTGATCTGCGGTGACAAGATCAGGCACGATCAGACTGAGGTCTTTGCTGCTCCGCTGCTGCCAAGCGACCGGATCGTATCCTTGCTCTATTTCCTGTAGCGCTCGTCCATCTGACGGCGATCCACTGAGGCTGGTGTTATCGATGACAGATGGGTGCTGCCGGTCTTCTCGCGCGTCAACTCGCACAGCAGAAGCATTGACGACAAGGCTATCCGGTTGATCTGCGGTGACAAGATCAGGCACGATCCGACTGAGGTCTTTGCTGCTCCGCTGCTGCCAAGCGACCGAATCATATCCTGTCTCTACTTCGTGCAGCGCTGGTCCATCTGGCGGCGATCCCCAAATGCTGGTGTTATCGATGACACGTGGGTGCTACCGGTCTTCTCGCACGTCAACGCGTGCAGCAGAAGCATCGACGACAAGGCTGTCTTGTTGATCTGCGGTGACAAGATCAGGCACGATCGGACTGTGTTCTTTGATGCTGCGCGGCTGCCAAGAGACCGGATCATATCCTGTCTCTACTTCGTGTAGCGGTGGTCCACCTGATGGTGATCCCCTGATGCCGGTGTTATCGATGACACATGCGTGCTACCAGTCTTCTCGCGCGCCAACTCGCGCAGCAGAAGCATTGACGACAAGGCTATCCATTTGATCTGCAGTCACAAGATCAGACACGGTCGGACTGTGTTCTTTGATGCTCCGCGGCTGCCGAGGGACCGGATCATATCCTGTCTCTACTTCGTGTAGCACTGGTCCACCTGACGGCGATCCACTGGTGCCGGTGTTATCGATGACACATGGGTGATACCGGTCTTCTCGCGCGTCAACGCGTGCAGCAGAAGCATTAACGACAAGGCTATCCTGTTGATCTGCGGTGACAAGATCAGGCACGATCAGACTGAGGTTTTTGCTGTTCCGCTGCTGCCAAGCGACCGGATCGTATCCTGGCTCTACTTCCTGTAGCGCTCGTCCACCTGGCGGCAATCCCCTGATGCCGGTGTTATCGATGACAGATGGGTGCTGCCGGTCTTCTCGCGCGTCAACTCATGTAGCAGAAGCATTGACGACAAGGCTATCCGGTTGATCCGCGTGACAAGATCAGGCACGATGAGACTGTGTTCTTTGCCGCTCCGCTGCTGCCAAGCGACCTATCATATCCTGTCTCTACTTCGTGTAGCGCTGGCCCACCTGGCGGCGATCCCCTGATGCCGGTGTTGTCGATGACAGATGGGTGCTGCCGGTCTTCTCAGGTGTCAACTCGTGCAGCAGAAGCATTGACGACAAGGCTGTCCGGTTGATCTGCGGTGACAAGATCAAGCACGATCAAACTGTGTTCTTTGCTTCTCCGCTCCTGCCAAGCGACCAGATCATATACTGTCTCTACTTCGTGTAGCGCTGGTCCACCTGGCGGCGATCCCCTGATGCTGGTGTTATCGATGACAGATGGGTGCTGCTGGTCTTCTCGCGCGTCAACTCGTGCAGCAGAAGCATTGACGACAAGGCTATCCTTTTGATCCGCGGTGACAAGATCAGGCACGATCAGACTGTGTTTTTTGCCGCTCCGCTGCTGCCAAGTGACCGTATCATATCCTGTCTCTACTTCGTGTAGTGCTGGTCCACCTGGCGGCGATCCCCTGATGCTGGTGTTGTCGATGGCACACGGGTGCTACCGGTCTTCTCGCACGTCAACGCGTGCAGCAGAAGCATCGACGACAAGGCTGTCTTGTTGATCTTCGGTGACAAGATCAGGCACGTTCGGACTGTGTTCTTTGATGCTCCGCGGCTGCCAAGAGACCGGATCATATCCTGTCTCTACTTCGTGTAGCGGTGGTCCACCTGACGGTGATCCCCTGATGCCGATGTTATCGATGACACATGGGTGCTACCGGTCTTCTCGCGCGCCAACTCGCGCAGCAGAAGCGTGGACGACAAGGCTATCCGTTTGATCTGCGGTGACAAGATCAGGCACGATCAAACTGTGTTACTTGCTGCTCCGCAGATGCCAAGCGACCGGATCATATCCTGTCTCTACTTCGTGTAGCGCTGGTCCACCTGGCGGCGATCCCCTGATGCTGGTGTTATCGATGACAGATGGGTGCTGTCGGTCTTCTCTCGCGTCAACTCATGAAGCAGAAGCATTGACGACAAGGCTATCCGGTTGATCCGCGGTGAAAAGATCAGGCACGATCAGACTGCGTTTTTGCCGCTCCGCTGCTGCCAAGCGACCGTATCATATCCTGTCTCTACTTCGTGTAGCGCTGGTCCACCTGACGGCGATCCCCTGATGCCGGTGTAATCGATGACAGATGGGTGCTGGCGGTCTTCTCGCGCGTCAACTCGCGCAGCAGAAGCATTGACGACAAGGCTATCCGGTTGATCTGCGGTGACAAGATCAGGCACGATCAGACTGAGGTCTTTGCTGCTCCGCTGCTGCCAAGCGACCGGATCGTATCCTTGCTCTACTTCCTGTAGCGCTCGTCCATCTGACGGCGATCCACTGAGGCTGGTGTTATCGATGACAGATGGGTGCTGCCGGTCTTCTCGCGCGTCAACTCGCACAGCAGAAGCATTGACGACAAGGCTATCCGGTTGATCTGCGGTGACACGATCAGGCACGATCCGACTGAGGTCTTTGCTGCTCCGCTGCTGCCAAGCGATCGGATCATATCCTGTCTCTACTTCGTGCAGCGCTGGTCCATCTGGCGGCGATCCCCAAATGCTGGTGTTATCGATGACACGTGGGTGCTACCGGTCTTCTCGCACGTCAACGCGTGCAGCAGAAGCATCGACGACAAGGCTGTCTTGTTGATCTGCGGTGACAAGATCAGGCACGATCGGACTGTGTTCTTTGATGCTGCGCGGCTGCCAAGAGACCGGATCATATCCTGTCTCTACTTCGTGTAGCGGTGGTCCACCTGATGGTGATCCCCTGATGCCGGTGTTATCGATGACACATGCGTGCTACCAGTCTTCTCGCGCGCCAACTCGCGCAGCAGAAGCATTGACGACAAGGCTATCCATTTGATCTGCAGTCACAAGATCAGACACGGTCGGACTGTGTTCTTTGATGCTCCGCGGCTGCCGAGGGACCGGATCATATCCTGTCTCTACTTCGTGTAGCACTGGTCCACCTGACGGCGATCCACTGGTGCCGGTGTTATCGATGACACATGGGTGATACCGGTCTTCTCGCGCGTCAACGCGTGCAGCAGAAGCATTAACGACAAGGCTATCCTGTTGATCTGCGGTGACAAGATCAGGCACGATCAGACTGAGGTTTTTGCTGTTCCGCTGCTGCCAAGCGACCGGATCGTATCCTGGCTCTACTTCCTGTAGCGCTCGTCCACCTGGCGGCAATCCCCTGATGCCGGTGTTATCGATGACAGATGGGTGCTGCCGGTCTTCTCGCGCGTCAACTCATGTAGCAGAAGCATTGACGACAAGGCTATCCGGTTGATCCGCGTGACAAGATCAGGCACGATGAGACTGTGTTCTTTGCCGCTCCGCTGCTGCCAAGCGACCTATCATATCCTGTCTCTACTTCGTGTAGCGCTGGCCCACCTGGCGGCGATCCCCTGATGCCGGTGTTGTCGATGACAGATGGGTGCTGCCGGTCTTCTCAGGTGTCAACTCGTGCAGCAGAAGCATTGACGACAAGGCTGTCCGGTTGATCTGCGGTGACAAGATCAAGCACGATCAAACTGTGTTCTTTGCTTCTCCGCTCCTGCCAAGCGACCAGATCATATACTGTCTCTACTTCGTGTAGCGCTGGTCCACCTGGCGGCGATCCCCTGATGCTGGTGTTATCGATGACAGATGGGTGCTGCTGGTCTTCTCGCGCGTCAACTCGTGCAGCAGAAGCATTGACGACAAGGCTATCCTTTTGATCCGCGGTGACAAGATCAGGCACGATCAGACTGTGTTTTTTGCCGCTCCGCTGCTGCCAAGTGACCGTATCATATCCTGTCTCTACTTCGTGTAGTGCTGGTCCACCTGGCGGCGATCCCCTGATGCTGGTGTTGTCGATGGCACATGGGTGCTACCGGTCTTCTCGCACGTCAACGCGTGCAGCAGAAGCATCGACGACAAGGCTGTCTTGTTGATCTTCGGTGACAAGATCAGGCACGTTCGGACTGTGTTCTTTGATGCTCCGCGGCTGCCAAGAGACCGGATCATATCCTGTCTCTACTTCGTGTAGCGGTGGTCCACCTGACGGTGATCCCCTGATGCCGATGTTATCGATGACACATGGGTGCTACCGGTCTTCTCGCGCGCCAACTCGCGCAGCAGAAGCGTGGACGACAAGGCTATCCGTTTGATCTGCGGTGACAAGATCAGGCACGATCAAACTGTGTTACTTGCTGCTCCGCAGATGCCAAGCGACCGGATCATATCCTGTCTCTACTTCGTGTAGCGCTGGTCCACCTGGCGGCGATCCCCTGATGCTGGTGTTATCGATGACAGATGGGTGCTGTCGGTCTTCTCTCGCGTCAACTCATGAAGCAGAAGCATTGACGACAAGGCTATCCGGTTGATCCGCGGTGAAAAGATCAGGCACGATCAGACTGCGTTTTTGCCGCTCCGCTGCTGCCAAGCGACCGTATCATATCCTGTCTCTACTTCGTGTAGCGCTGGTCCACCTGACGGCGATCCCCTGATGCCGGTGTAATCGATGACAGATGGGTGCTGGCGGTCTTCTCGCGCGTCAACTCGCGCAGCAGAAGCATTGACGACAAGGCTATCCGGTTGATCTGCGGTGACAAGATCAGGCACGATCAGACTGAGGTCTTTGCTGCTCCGCTGCTGCCAAGCGACCGGATCGTATCCTTGCTCTACTTCCTGTAGCGCTCGTCCATCTGACGGCGATCCACTGAGGCTGGTATTATCGATGACAGATGGGTGCTGCCGGTCTTCTCGCGCGTCAACTCGCACAGCAGAAGCATTGACGACAAGGCTATCCGGTTGATCTGCGGTGACACGATCAGGCACGATCCGACTGAGGTCTTTGCTGCTCCGCTGCTGCCAAGCGATCGGATCATATCCTGTCTCTACTTCGTGCAGCGCTGGTCCATCTGGCGGCGATCCCCAAATGCTGGTGTTATCGATGACACGTGGGTGCTACCGGTCTTCTCGCACGTCAACGCGTGCAGCAGAAGCATCGACGACAAGGCTGTCTTGTTGATCTGCGGTGACAAGATCAGGCACGATCGGACTGTGTTCTTTGATGCTGCGCGGCTGCCAAGAGACCGGATCATATCCTGTCTCTACTTCGTGTAGCGGTGGTCCACCTGATTTTGATCCCCTGATGCCGGTGTTATCGATGACACATGCGTGCTACCAGTCTTCTCGCGCGCCAACTCGCGCAGCAGAAGCATTGACGACAAGGCTATCCATTTGATCTGCAGTCACAAGATCAGGCACGATCAAACTGTGTTCCTTGCTGCTCCGCTGCTGCCAAGCGACCGGATCATATCCTGTCTCTACTTCGTGTAGCGCTGGTCCACCTGGCGGCGATCCCCTGATGCTGGTGTTATCGATGACAGATGGGTGCTGCCGGTTTTCTCGCGCGTCAACTCATGTAGCAGAAGCATTGGCGACAAGGCTATGCGGTTGATCCGCGGTGACAAGATCAGGCACGATGAGACTGTGTTTTTTGCCGCTCCGCTGCTGCCAAGCGACCGTATCATATCCTGTCTCTACTTCGTGTAGTGCTGGTCCACCTGACGGCGATCCCCTGATCCCGGTGTTATCGATGACAGATGGGTGCTGCCGGTCTTCTCGCGCGTCAACTCGCGCAGCAGAAGCATTGACGACAAGGCTATCCGGTTGATCTGCGGTGGCAAGATCAGGCACGATCAGACTGAGTTCTTTGCTGCTCCGCTGCTCCCAAGCGACCGAATCATATCCTGTCTCTACTTCGTGTAGCGCTGGTCCACCTTGCGGCGATCCCCTGATGCCGGTGTTGTCGATGACAGATGGGTGCTGCCGGTCTTCTCAGGCGTCAACTCGTGCAGCAGAAGCATTGACGACAAGGCTATCCTTTTGATCCGCGGTGACAAGATCAGGCACGATCAGACTGTGTTTTTTGCCGCTCCGCTGCTGCCAATCGACCGTATCATATCCTGTCTCTACTTCGTGTAGCGCTGGTCCACCTGACGGCGATCCCCTGATGCCGGTGTTATCGATAACAGATGGGTGCTGCCGGTCTTCTCGCGCGTCAACTCGCGCAGCAGAAGCATTGACGACAAGGCTATCCGGTTGATCTGCGGTGACAAGATCAGGCACGATCCGACTGAGGTCTTTGCTGCTCCGCTGCTGCCAAGTGACCGGATCATATCCTGTCTCTACTTCGTGCAGCGCTGGTCCATCTGGCGGCGATCCCCTAATGCTGGTGTTATCGATGACAAGTGGGTGCTACCGGTCTTCTCGCGCGTCAACTCGTGCAGCAGAAGCATTGACGACAAGGCTATCCTTTTGACCCGCCGTGACAAGATCAGGCACGATCAGACTGTGTTTTTTGCCGCTCCGCTGCTGCCAAGTGACCGTATCATATCCTGTCTCTACTTCCTGTAGCGCTCGTCCACCTGGCGGCAATCCCCTGATGCCGGTGTTATCGATGACAGATGGGTGCTGCCGGTCTTCTCGCGCGTCAACTCATGTAGCAGAAGCATTGACAACAAGGCTATCCGGTTGATCCGCGTGACAAGATCAGGCACGATGAGACTGTGTTCTTTGCCGCTCCGCTGCTGCCAAGCGACCTATCATATCCTGTCTCTACTTCGTGTAGCGCTGGCCCACCTGGCGGCGATCCCCTGATGCCGGTATTGTCGATGACAGATGGGTGCTGCCGGTCTTCTCAGGTGTCAACTCGTGCAGCAGAAGCATTGACGACAAGGCTGTCCGGTTGATCTGCGGTGACAAGATCAAGCACGATCAAACTGTGTTCTTTGCTTCTCCGCTCCTGTCAAGCGACCAGATCATATACTGTCTCTACTTCGTGTAGCGCTGGTCCACCTGGCGGCGATCCCCTGATGCTGGTGTTATCGATGACAGATGGGTGCTGCTGGTCTTCTCGCGCGTCAACTCGTGCAGCAGAAGCATTGACGACAAGGCTATCCTTTTGATCCGCGGTGACAAGATCAGGCACGATCAGACTGTGTTTTTTGCCGCTCCGCTGCTGCCAAGTGACCGTATCATATCCTGTCTCTACTTCGTGTAGTGCTGGTCCACCTGACGGTGATCCCCTGATGCCGATGTTATCGATGACACATGGGTGCTACCGGTCTTCTCGCGCGCCAACTCGCGCAGCAGAAGCGTGGACGACAAGGCTATCCGTTTGATCTGCGGTGACAAGATCAGGCACGATCAAACTGTGTTACTTGCTGCTCCGCAGATGCCAAGCGACCGGATCATATCCTGTCTCTACTTCGTGTAGCGCTGGTCCACCTGGCGGCGATCCCCTGATGCTGGTGTTATCGATGACAGATGGGTGCTGTCGGTCTTCTCTCGCGTCAACTCATGAAGCAGAAGCATTGACGACAAGGCTATCCGGTTGATCCGCGGTGAAAAGATCAGGCACGATCAGACTGCGTTTTTGCCGCTCCGCTGCTGCCAAGCGACCGTATCATATCCTGTCTCTACTTCGTGTAGCGCTGGTCCACCTGACGGCGATCCCCTGATGCCGGTGTAATCGATGACAGATGGGTGCTGGCGGTCTTCTCGCGCGTCAACTCGCGCAGCAGAAGCATTGACGACAAGGCTATCCGGTTGATCTGCGGTGACAAGATCAGGCACGATCAGACTGAGGTCTTTGCTGCTCCGCTGCTGCCAAGCGACCGGATCGTATCCTTGCTCTACTTCCTGTAGCGCTCGTCCATCTGACGGCGATCCACTGAGGCTGGTGTTATCGATGACAGATGGGTGCTGCCGGTCTTCTCGCGCGTCAACTCGCACAGCAGAAGCATTGACGACAAGGCTATCCGGTTGATCTGCGGTGACACGATCAGGCACGATCAGACTGAGGTCTTTGCTGCTCCGCTGCTGCCAAGCGATCGGATCATATCCTGTCTCTACTTCGTGCAGCGCTGGTCCATCTGGCGGCGATCCCCAAATGCTGGTGTTATCGATGACACGTGGGTGCTACCGGTCTTCTCGCACGTCAACGCGTGCAGCAGAAGCATCGACGACAAGGCTGTCTTGTTGATCTGCGGTGACAAGATCAGGCACGATCGGACTGTGTTCTTTGATGCTGCGCGGCTGCCAAGAGACCGGATCATATCCTGTCTCTACTTCGTGTAGCGGTGGTCCACCTGATTTTGATCCCCTGATGCCGGTGTTATCGATGACACATGCGTGCTACCAGTCTTCTCGCGCGCCAACTCGCGCAGCAGAAGCATTGACGACAAGGCTATCCATTTGATCTGCAGTCACAAGATCAGGCACGATCAAACTGTGTTCCTTGCTGCTCCGCTGCTGCCAAGCGACCGGATCATATCCTGTCTCTACTTCGTGTAGCGCTGGTCCACCTGGCGGCGATCCCCTGATGCTGGTGTTATCGATGACAGATGGGTGCTGCCGGTTTTCTCGCGCGTCAACTCATGTAGCAGAAGCATTGGCGACAAGGCTATGCGGTTGATCCGCGGTGACAAGATCAGGCACGATGAGACTGTGTTTTTTGCCGCTCCGCTGCTGCCAAGCGACCGTATCATATCCTGTCTCTACTTCGTGTAGTGCTGGTCCACCTGACGGCGATCCCCTGATCCCGGTGTTATCGATGACAGATGGGTGCTGCCGGTCTTCTCGCGCGTCAACTCGCGCAGCAGAAGCATTGACGACAAGGCTATCCGGTTGATCTGCGGTGGCAAGATCAGGCACGATCAGACTGAGTTCTTTGCTGCTCCGCTACTCCCAAGCGACCGAATCATATCCTGTCTCTACTTCGTGTAGCGCTGGTCCACCTTGCGGCGATCCCCTGATGCCGGTGTTGTCGATGACAGTTGGTGCTGCCGGTCTTCTCAGGCGTCAACTCGTGCAGCAGAAGCATTGACGACAAGGCTATTCTTTTGATCCGCGGTGACAAGATCAGGCACGATCAGACTGTGTTTTTTGCCGCTCCGCTGCTGCCAATCGACCGTATCATATCCTGTCTCTACTTCGTGTAGCGCTGGTCCACCTGACGGCGATCCCCTGATGCCGGTGTTATCGATAACAGATGGGTGCTGCCGGTCTTCTCGCGCGTCAACTCGCGCAGCAGAAGCATTGACGACAAGGCTATCCGGTTGATCTGCGGTGACAAGATCAGGCACGATCCGACTGAGGTCTTTGCTGCTCCGCTGCTGCCAAGTGACCGGATCATATCCTGTCTCTACTTCGTGCAGCGCTGGTCCATCTGGCGGCGATCCCCTAATGCTGGTGTTATCGATGACAAGTGGGTGCTACCGGTCTTCTCGCGCGTCAACTCGTGCAGCAGAAGCATTGACGACAAGGCTATCCTTTTGATCCGCCGTGACAAGATCAGGCACGATCAGACTGTGTTTTTTGCCGCTCCGCTGCTGCCAAGTGACCGTATCATATCCTGTCTCTACTTCCTGTAGCGCTCGTCCACCTGGCGGCAATCCCCTGATGCCGGTGTTATCGATGACAGATGGGTGCTGCCGGTCTTCTCGCGCGTCAACTCATGTAGCAGAAGCATTGACAACAAGGCTATCCGGTTGATCCGCGTGACAAGATCAGGCACGATGAGACTGTGTTCTTTGCCGCTCCGCTGCTGCCAAGCGACCTATCATATCCTGTCTCTACTTCGTGTAGCGCTGGCCCACCTGGCGGCGATCCCCTGATGCCGGTATTGTCGATGACAGATGGGTGCTGCCGGTCTTCTCAGGTGTCAACTCGTGCAGCAGAAGCATTGACGACAAGGCTGTCCGGTTGATCTGCGGTGACAAGATCAAGCACGATCAAACTGTGTTCTTTGCTTCTCCGCTCCTGTCAAGCGACCAGATCATATACTGTCTCTACTTCGTGTAGCGCTGGTCCACCTGGCGGCGATCCCCTGATGCTGGTGTTATCGATGACAGATGGGTGCTGCTGGTCTTCTCGCGCGTCAACTCGTGCAGCAGAAGCATTGACGACAAGGCTATCCTTTTGATCCGCGGTGACAAGATCAGGCACGATCAGACTGTGTTTTTTGCCGCTCCGCTGCTGCCAAGTGACCGTATCATATCCTGTCTCTACTTCGTGTAGTGCTGGTCCACCTGGCGGCGATCCCCTGATGCTGGTGTTGTCGATGGCACATGGGTGCTACCGGTCTTCTCGCACGTCAACGCGTGCAGCAGAAGCATCGACGACAAGGCTGTCTTGTTGATCTTCGGTGACAAGATCAGGCACGTTCGGACTGTGTTCTTTGATGCTCCGCTGCTGCCAAGCGACCGGATCATTTCCTGTCTCTACTTCGTGTAGCGCTGGTCCACCTGGCGGCGATCCCCTGATGCTGGTGTTATCGATGACAGATGGGTGCTGCCGGTTTTCTCGCGCGTCAACTCATGTAGCAGAAGCATTGGCGACAAGGCTATGCGGTTGATCCGCGGTGACAAGATCAGGCACGATGAGACTGTGTTTTTTGCCGCTCCGCTGCTGCCAAGCGACCGTATCATATCCTGTCTCTACTTCGTGTAGTGCTGGTCCACCTGACGGCGATCCCCTGATCCCGGTGTTATCGATGACAGATGGGTGCTGCCGGTCTTCTCGCGCGTCAACTCGCGCAGCAGAAGCATTGACGACAAGGCTATCCGGTTGATCTGCGGTGGCAAGATCAGGCACGATCAGACTGAGTTCTTTGCTGCTCCGCTGCTCCCAAGCGACCGAATCATATCCTGTCTCTACTTTGTGTAGCGCTGGTCCACCTTGCGGCGATCCCCTGATGCCGGTGTTGTCGATGACAGATGGGTGCTGCCGGTCTTCTCAGGCGTCAACTCGTGCAGCAGAAGCATTGACGACAAGGCTATCCGGTTGATCCGTGGTGACAAGATCAGGCACGATCAGACTGTGTTTTTTGCCACTCCGCTGCTGCCCAGCGACCGTATCATATCCTTTCTCTACTTCGTGTAGCGCAGGTCCACCTGACGGCGATCCCCTGATGCCGGTGTTTTCGATGACAGATGGGTGCTGCCGGTCTTCTCGCGCGTCAACGCGTGCAGCAGAAGCATCGACGACAAGGCTGTCTTGTTGATCTGCGGTGACAAGATCAGACACGGTCGGACTGTGTTCTTTGATGCTCCGCGGCTGCCGAGGGACCGGATCATATCCTGTCTCTACTTCGTGTAGCACTGGTCCACCTGACGGCGATCCACTGGTGCCGGTGTTATCGAAGACACATGGGTGATACCGGTCTTCTCGCGCGTCAACGCGTGCAGCAGAAGCATTAACGACAAGGCTATCCTGTTGATCTGCGGTGACAAGATCAGGCACGATCAGACTGAGGTTTTTGCTGTTCCGCTGCTGCCAAGCGACCGGATCGTATCCTGGCTCTACTTCCTGTAGCGCTCGTCCACCTGGCGGCAATCCCCTGATGCCGGTGTGATCGATGACAGATGGGTGCTGCCGGTCTTCTCGCGCGTCAACTCATGTAGCAGAAGCATTGACGACAAGGCTATCCGGTTGATCCGCGTGACAAGATCAGGCACGATGAGACTGTGTTCTTTGCCGCTCCGCTGCTGCCAAGCGACCTATCATATCCTGTCTCTACTTCGTGTAGCGCTGGCCCACCTGGCGGCGATCCCCTGATGCCGGTGCTGTCGATGACAGATGGGTGCTGCCGGTCTTCTCAGGTGTCAACTCGTGCAGCAGAAGCATTGACGACAAGGCTGTCCGGTTGATCTGCGGTGACAAGATCAAGCACGATCAAACTGTGTTCTTTGCTTCTCCGCTCCTGCCAAGCGACCAGATCATATACTGTCTCTATTTCGTGTAGCGCTGGTCCACCTGGCGGCGATCCCCTGATGCTGGTGTTATCGATGACAGATGGGTGCTGCTGGTCTTCTCGCGCGTCAACTCGTGCAGCAGAAGCATTGACGACAAGGCTATCCTTTTGATCCTCGGTGACAAGATCAGGCACGATCAGACTGTGTTTTTTGCCGCTCCGCTGCTGCCAAGTGACCGTATCATATCCTGTCTCTACTTCGTGTAGTGCTGGTCCACCTGGCGGCGATCCCCTGATGCTGGTGTTGTCGATGGCACATGGGTGCTACCGGTCTTCTCGCACGTCAACGCGTGCAGCAGAAGCATCGACGACAAGGCTGTCTTGTTGATCTTCGGTGACAAGATCAGGCACGTTCGGACTGTGTTCTTTGATGCTCCGCGGCTGCCAAGAGACCGGATCATATCCTGTCTCTACTTCGTGTAGCGGTGGTCCACCTGACGGTGATCCCCTGATGCCGATGTTATCGATGACACATGGGTGCTACCGGTCTTCTCGCGCGCCAACTCGCGCAGCAGAAGCGTGGACGACAAGGCTATCCGTTTGATCTGCGGTGACAAGATCAGGCACGATCAAACTGTGTTACTTGCTGCTCCGCAGATGCCAAGCGACCGGATCATATCCTGTCTCTACTTCGTGTAGCGCTGGTCCACCTGGCGGCGATCCCCTGATGCTGGTGTTATCGATGACAGATGGGTGCTGTCGGTCTTCTCTCGCGTCAACTCATGAAGCAGAAGCATTGACGACAAGGCTATCCGGTTGATCCGCGGTGAAAAGATCAGGCACGATCAGACTGCGTTTTTGCCGCTCCGCTGCTGCCAAGCGACCGTATCATATCCTGTCTCTACTTCGTGTAGCGCTGGTCCACCTGACGGCGATCCCCTGATGCCGGTGTAATCGATGACAGATGGGTGCTGGCGGTCTTCTCGCGCGTCAACTCGCGCAGCAGAAGCATTGACGACAAGGCTATCCGGTTGATCTGCGGTGACAAGATCAGGCACGATCAGACTGAGGTCTTTGCTGCTCCGCTGCTGCCAAGCGACCGGATCGTATCCTTGCTCTACTTCGTGCAGCGCTGGTCCATCTGGCGGCGATCCCCAAATGCTGGTGTTATCGATGACACGTGGGTGCTACCGGTCTTCTCGCACGTCAACGCGTGCAGCAGAAGCATCGACGACAAGGCTGTCTTGTTGATCTGCGGTGACAAGATCAGGCACGATCGGACTGTGTTCTTTGATGCTGCGCGGCTGCCAAGAGACCGGATCATATCCTGTCTCTACTTCGTGCAGCGCTAGTCCATCTGGCGGCGATCCCCTAATGCTGGTGTTATCGATGACACGTGGGTGCTACCGGCCTTCTCGCACGTCAACGCGTGCAGCAGAAGCATCGACGACAAGGCTGTCTTGTTGATCTGCGGTGACAAGATCAGGCACGATCGGACTGTGTTCTTTGATGCTGCGCGGCTGCCAAGAGACCGGATCATATCCTGACTCTACTTCGTGTAGCGCTGGTCCACCTGACGGCGATCCCCTGATGCCGGTGTTATCGATGACAGATGGGTGCTGCCGGTCTTCTCGCGCGTCAACTCTTGCAGCAGAAGCATTGGCGACAAGGCTATCCGGTTGATCCGTGGTGACAAGATCAGGCACGACCAGACTGTGTTTTTTGCCGCTCCGCTGCTGCCAAGTGACCGTATCATATCCTGTCTCTACTTCGTGTAGCGCAGGGCCACCTGACGGCGATCCCCTGATGCCGGTGTTAACAATGACAGATGGGTGCTGCCGGTCTTCTCGCGCGTCAACTCGCGCAGCAGAAGCATTGACGACAATCCTATCCGGTTGATCTGCGGTCACAAGATCAGGTACGATCAAACTGTGTTCTTTGCTGCTCCGCTGCTGCCAAGCGACCGGATCCTATCCTGTCTGTATTTCGTGCAGCGCTGATCCATCTGGCGGCGATCCCCTGATGCTGGTGTTATCGATGACAGATGGGTGCTGCTGGTCTTCTCGCGCGTCAACTCGTGCAGCAGAAGCATTGACGACAAGGCTATCCTTTTGATCCTCGGTGACAAGATCAGGCACGATCAGACTGTGTTTTTTGCCGCTCCGCTGCTGCCAAGTGACCGTATCATATCCTGTCTCTACTTCGTGTAGTGCTGGTCCACCTGGCGGCGATCCCCTGATGCTGGTGTTGTCGATGGCACATGGGTGCTACCGGTCTTCTCGCACGTCAACGCGTGCAGCAGAAGCATCGACGACAAGGCTGTCTTGTTGATCTTCGGTGACAAGATCAGGCACGTTCGGACTGTGTTCTTTGATGCTCCGCGGCTGCCAAGAGACCGGATCATATCCTGTCTCTACTTCGTGTAGCGGTGGTCCACCTGACGGTGATCCCCTGATGCCGATGTTATCGATGACACATGGGTGCTACCGGTCTTCTCGCGCGCCAACTCGCGCAGCAGAAGCGTGGACGACAAGGCTATCCGTTTGATCTGCGGTGACAAGATCAGGCACGATCAAACTGTGTTACTTGCTGCTCCGCAGATGCCAAGCGACCGGATCATATCCTGTCTCTACTTCGTGTAGCGCTGGTCCACCTGGCGGCGATCCCCTGATGCTGGTGTTATCGATGACAGATGGGTGCTGCTGGTCTTCTCGCGCGTCAACTCGTGCAGCAGAAGCATTGACGACAAGGCTATCCTTTTGATCCGCGGTGACAAGATCAGGCACGATCAGACTGTGTTTTTTGCCGCTCCGCTGCTGCCAAGTGACCGTATCATATCCTGTCTCTACTTCGTGTAGTGCTGGTCCACCTGACGGTGATCCCCTGATGCCGATGTTATCGATGACACATGGGTGCTACCGGTCTTCTCGCGCGC
Source organism: Amblyomma americanum (assembly GCA_030143305.2). Classification (NCBI taxonomy): domain Eukaryota; kingdom Metazoa; phylum Arthropoda; class Arachnida; order Ixodida; family Ixodidae; genus Amblyomma; species Amblyomma americanum. The sequence continues at coordinate 142,317 of JARKHS020032507.1, forward strand.
CAACTCGCGCAGCAGAAGCGTGGACGACAAGGCTATCCGTTTGATCTGCGGTGACAAGATCAGGCACGATCAAACTGTGTTACTTGCTGCTCCGCAGATGCCAAGCGACCGGATCATATCCTGTCTCTACTTCGTGTAGCGCTGGTCCACCTGGCGGCGATCCCCTGATGCTGGTGTTATCGATGACAGATGGGTGCTGTCGGTCTTCTCTCGCGTCAACTCATGAAGCAGAAGCATTGACGACAAGGCTATCCGGTTGATCCGCGGTGAAAAGATCAGGCACGATCAGACTGCGTTTTTGCCGCTCCGCTGCTGCCAAGCGACCGTATCATATCCTGTCTCTACTTCGTGTAGCGCTGGTCCACCTGACGGCGATCCCCTGATGCCGGTGTAATCGATGACAGATGGGTGCTGGCGGTCTTCTCGCGCGTCAACTCGCGCAGCAGAAGCATTGACGACAAGGCTATCCGGTTGATCTGCGGTGACAAGATCAGGCACGATCAGACTGAGGTCTTTGCTGCTCCGCTGCTGCCAAGCGACCGGATCGTATCCTTGCTCTACTTCCTGTAGCGCTCGTCCATCTGACGGCGATCCACTGAGGCTGGTGTTATCGATGACAGATGGGTGCTGCCGGTCTTCTCGCGCGTCAACTCGCACAGCAGAAGCATTGACGACAAGGCTATCCGGTTGATCTGCGGTGACACGATCAGGCACGATCCGACTGAGGTCTTTGCTGCTCCGCTGCTGCCAAGCGATCGGATCATATCCTGTCTCTACTTCGTGCAGCGCTGGTCCATCTGGCGGCGATCCCCAAATGCTGGTGTTATCGATGACACGTGGGTGCTACCGGTCTTCTCGCACGTCAACGCGTGCAGCAGAAGCATCGACGACAAGGCTGTCTTGTTGATCTGCGGTGACAAGATCAGGCACGATCGGACTGTGTTCTTTGATGCTGCGCGGCTGCCAAGAGACCGGATCATATCCTGTCTCTACTTCGTGTAGCGGTGGTCCACCTGATTTTGATCCCCTGATGCCGGTGTTATCGATGACACATGCGTGCTACCAGTCTTCTCGCGCGCCAACTCGCGCAGCAGAAGCATTGACGACAAGGCTATCCATTTGATCTGCAGTCACAAGATCAGGCACGATCAAACTGTGTTCCTTGCTGCTCCGCTGCTGCCAAGCGACCGGATCATATCCTGTCTCTACTTCGTGTAGCGCTGGTCCACCTGGCGGCGATCCCCTGATGCTGGTGTTATCGATGACAGATGGGTGCTGCCGGTTTTCTCGCGCGTCAACTCATGTAGCAGAAGCATTGGCGACAAGGCTATGCGGTTGATCCGCGGTGACAAGATCAGGCACGATGAGACTGTGTTTTTTGCCGCTCCGCTGCTGCCAAGCGACCGTATCATATCCTGTCTCTACTTCGTGTAGTGCTGGTCCACCTGACGGCGATCCCCTGATCCCGGTGTTATCGATGACAGATGGGTGCTGCCGGTCTTCTCGCGCGTCAACTCGCGCAGCAGAAGCATTGACGACAAGGCTATCCGGTTGATCTGCGGTGGCAAGATCAGGCACGATCAGACTGAGTTCTTTGCTGCTCCGCTGCTCCCAAGCGACCGAATCATATCCTGTCTCTACTTCGTGTAGCGCTGGTCCACCTTGCGGCGATCCCCTGATGCCGGTGTTGTCGATGACAGATGGGTGCTGCCGGTCTTCTCAGGCGTCAACTCGTGCAGCAGAAGCATTGACGACAAGGCTATCCTTTTGATCCGCGGTGACAAGATCAGGCACGATCAGACTGTGTTTTTTGCCGCTCCGCTGCTGCCAATCGACCGTATCATATCCTGTCTCTACTTCGTGTAGCGCTGGTCCACCTGACGGCGATCCCCTGATGCCGGTGTTATCGATAACAGATGGGTGCTGCCGGTCTTCTCGCGCGTCAACTCGCGCAGCAGAAGCATTGACGACAAGGCTATCCGGTTGATCTGCGGTGACAAGATCAGGCACGATCCGACTGAGGTCTTTGCTGCTCCGCTGCTGCCAAGTGACCGGATCATATCCTGTCTCTACTTCGTGCAGCGCTGGTCCATCTGGCGGCGATCCCCTAATGCTGGTGTTATCGATGACAAGTGGGTGCTACCGGTCTTCTCGCGCGTCAACTCGTGCAGCAGAAGCATTGACGACAAGGCTATCCTTTTGATCCGCCGTGACAAGATCAGGCACGATCAGACTGTGTTTTTTGCCGCTCCGCTGCTGCCAAGTGACCGTATCATATCCTGTCTCTACTTCCTGTAGCGCTCGTCCACCTGGCGGCAATCCCCTGATGCCGGTGTTATCGATGACAGATGGGTGCTGCCGGTCTTCTCGCGCGTCAACTCATGTAGCAGAAGCATTGACAACAAGGCTATCCGGTTGATCCGCGTGACAAGATCAGGCACGATGAGACTGTGTTCTTTGCCGCTCCGCTGCTGCCAAGCGACCTATCATATCCTGTCTCTACTTCGTGTAGCGCTGGCCCACCTGGCGGCGATCCCCTGATGCCGGTATTGTCGATGACAGATGGGTGCTGCCGGTCTTCTCAGGTGTCAACTCGTGCAGCAGAAGCATTGACGACAAGGCTGTCCGGTTGATCTGCGGTGACAAGATCAAGCACGATCAAACTGTGTTCTTTGCTTCTCCGCTCCTGTCAAGCGACCAGATCATATACTGTCTCTACTTCGTGTAGCGCTGGTCCACCTGGCGGCGATCCCCTGATGCTGGTGTTATCGATGACAGATGGGTGCTGCTGGTCTTCTCGCGCGTCAACTCGTGCAGCAGAAGCATTGACGACAAGGCTATCCTTTTGATCCGCGGTGACAAGATCAGGCACGATCAGACTGTGTTTTTTGCCGCTCCGCTGCTGCCAAGTGACCGTATCATATCCTGTCTCTACTTCGTGTAGTGCTGGTCCACCTGGCGGCGATCCCCTGATGCTGGTGTTGTCGATGGCACATGGGTGCTACCGGTCTTCTCGCACGTCAACGCGTGCAGCAGAAGCATCGACGACAAGGCTGTCTTGTTGATCTTCGGTGACAAGATCAGGCACGTTCGGACTGTGTTCTTTGATGCTCCGCTGCTGCCAAGCGACCGGATCATTTCCTGTCTCTACTTCGTGTAGCGCTGGTCCACCTGGCGGCGATCCCCTGATGCTGGTGTTATCGATGACAGATGGGTGCTGCCGGTTTTCTCGCGCGTCAACTCATGTAGCAGAAGCATTGACGACAAGGCTATCCGGTTGATCCGTGGTGACAAGATCAGGCACGATCAGACTGTGTTTTTTGCCACTCCGCTGCTGCCCAGCGACCGTATCATATCCTTTCTCTACTTCGTGTAGCGCAGGTCCACCTGACGGCGATCCCCTGATGCCGGTGTTTTCGATGACAGATGGGTGCTGCTGGTCTTCTCGCGCGTCAACTCGTGCAGCAGAAGCATTGACGACAAGGCTATCCTTTTGATCCTCGGTGACAAGATCAGGCACGATCAGACTGTGTTTTTTGCCGCTCCGCTGCTGCCAAGTGACCGTATCATATCCTGTCTCTACTTCGTGTAGTGCTGGTCCACCTGGCGGCGATCCCCTGATGCTGGTGTTGTCGATGGCACATGGGTGCTACCGGTCTTCTCGCACGTCAACGCGTGCAGCAGAAGCATCGACGACAAGGCTGTCTTGTTGATCTTCGGTGACAAGATCAGGCACGTTCGGACTGTGTTCTTTGATGCTCCGCGGCTGCCAAGAGACCGGATCATATCCTGTCTCTACTTCGTGTAGCGGTGGTCCACCTGACGGTGATCCCCTGATGCCGATGTTATCGATGACACATGGGTGCTACCGGTCTTCTCGCGCGCCAACTCGCGCAGCAGAAGCGTGGACGACAAGGCTATCCGTTTGATCTGCGGTGACAAGATCAGGCACGATCAAACTGTGTTACTTGCTGCTCCGCAGATGCCAAGCGACCGGATCATATCCTGTCTCTACTTCGTGTAGCGCTGGTCCACCTGGCGGCGATCCCCTGATGCTGGTGTTATCGATGACAGATGGGTGCTGTCGGTCTTCTCTCGCGTCAACTCATGAAGCAGAAGCATTGACGACAAGGCTATCCGGTTGATCCGCGGTGAAAAGATCAGGCACGATCAGACTGCGTTTTTGCCGCTCCGCTGCTGCCAAGCGACCGTATCATATCCTGTCTCTACTTCGTGTAGCGCTGGTCCACCTGACGGCGATCCCCTGATGCCGGTGTAATCGATGACAGATGGGTGCTGGCGGTCTTCTCGCGCGTCAACTCGCGCAGCAGAAGCATTGACGACAAGGCTATCCGGTTGATCTGCGGTGACAAGATCAGGCACGATCAGACTGAGGTCTTTGCTGCTCCGCTGCTGCCAAGCGACCGGATCGTATCCTTGCTCTACTTCGTGCAGCGCTGGTCCATCTGGCGGCGATCCCCAAATGCTGGTGTTATCGATGACACGTGGGTGCTACCGGTCTTCTCGCACGTCAACGCGTGCAGCAGAAGCATCGACGACAAGGCTGTCTTGTTGATCTGCGGTGACAAGATCAGGCACGATCGGACTGTGTTCTTTGATGCTGCGCGGCTGCCAAGAGACCGGATCATATCCTGTCTCTACTTCGTGCAGCGCTAGTCCATCTGGCGGCGATCCCCTAATGCTGGTGTTATCGATGACACGTGGGTGCTACCGGCCTTCTCGCACGTCAACGCGTGCAGCAGAAGCATCGACGACAAGGCTGTCTTGTTGATCTGCGGTGACAAGATCAGGCACGATCGGACTGTGTTCTTTGATGCTGCGCGGCTGCCAAGAGACCGGATCATATCCTGACTCTACTTCGTGTAGCGCTGGTCCACCTGACGGCGATCCCCTGATGCCGGTGTTATCGATGACAGATGGGTGCTGCCGGTCTTCTCGCGCGTCAACTCTTGCAGCAGAAGCATTGGCGACAAGGCTATCCGGTTGATCCGTGGTGACAAGATCAGGCACGACCAGACTGTGTTTTTTGCCGCTCCGCTGCTGCCAAGTGACCGTATCATATCCTGTCTCTACTTCGTGTAGCGCAGGGCCACCTGACGGCGATCCCCTGATGCCGGTGTTAACAATGACAGATGGGTGCTGCCGGTCTTCTCGCGCGTCAACTCGCGCAGCAGAAGCATTGACGACAATCCTATCCGGTTGATCTGCGGTCACAAGATCAGGTACGATCAAACTGTGTTCTTTGCTGCTCCGCTGCTGCCAAGCGACCGGATCCTATCCTGTCTGTATTTCGTGCAGCGCTGATCCATCTGGCGGCGATCCCCTGATGCTGGTGTTATCGATGACAGATGGGTGCTGCTGGTCTTCTCGCGCGTCAACTCGTGCAGCAGAAGCATTGACGACAAGGCTATCCTTTTGATCCTCGGTGACAAGATCAGGCACGATCAGACTGTGTTTTTTGCCGCTCCGCTGCTGCCAAGTGACCGTATCATATCCTGTCTCTACTTCGTGTAGTGCTGGTCCACCTGGCGGCGATCCCCTGATGCTGGTGTTGTCGATGGCACATGGGTGCTACCGGTCTTCTCGCACGTCAACGCGTGCAGCAGAAGCATCGACGACAAGGCTGTCTTGTTGATCTTCGGTGACAAGATCAGGCACGTTCGGACTGTGTTCTTTGATGCTCCGCGGCTGCCAAGAGACCGGATCATATCCTGTCTCTACTTCGTGTAGCGGTGGTCCACCTGACGGTGATCCCCTGATGCCGATGTTATCGATGACACATGGGTGCTACCGGTCTTCTCGCGCGCCAACTCGCGCAGCAGAAGCGTGGACGACAAGGCTATCCGTTTGATCTGCGGTGACAAGATCAGGCACGATCAAACTGTGTTACTTGCTGCTCCGCAGATGCCAAGCGACCGGATCATATCCTGTCTCTACTTCGTGTAGCGCTGGTCCACCTGGCGGCGATCCCCTGATGCTGGTGTTATCGATGACAGATGGGTGCTGCTGGTCTTCTCGCGCGTCAACTCGTGCAGCAGAAGCATTGACGACAAGGCTATCCTTTTGATCCGCGGTGACAAGATCAGGCACGATCAGACTGTGTTTTTTGCCGCTCCGCTGCTGCCAAGTGACCGTATCATATCCTGTCTCTACTTCGTGTAGTGCTGGTCCACCTGACGGTGATCCCCTGATGCCGATGTTATCGATGACACATGGGTGCTACCGGTCTTCTCGCGCGCCAACTCGCGCAGCAGAAGCGTGGACGACAAGGCTATCCGTTTGATCTGCGGTGACAAGATCAGGCACGATCAAACTGTGTTACTTGCTGCTCCGCAGATGCCAAGCGACCGGATCATATCCTGTCTCTACTTCGTGTAGCGCTGGTCCACCTGGCGGCGATCCCCTGATGCTGGTGTTATCGATGACAGATGGGTGCTGTCGGTCTTCTCTCGCGTCAACTCATGAAGCAGAAGCATTGACGACAAGGCTATCCGGTTGATCCGCGGTGAAAAGATCAGGCACGATCAGACTGCGTTTTTGCCGCTCCGCTGCTGCCAAGCGACCGTATCATATCCTGTCTCTACTTCGTGTAGCGCTGGTCCACCTGACGGCGATCCCCTGATGCCGGTGTAATCGATGACAGATGGGTGCTGGCGGTCTTCTCGCGCGTCAACTCGCGCAGCAGAAGCATTGACGACAAGGCTATCCGGTTGATCTGCGGTGACAAGATCAGGCACGATCAGACTGAGGTCTTTGCTGCTCCGCTGCTGCCAAGCGACCGGATCGTATCCTTGCTCTACTTCCTGTAGCGCTCGTCCATCTGACGGCGATCCACTGAGGCTGGTGTTATCGATGACAGATGGGTGCTGCCGGTCTTCTCGCGCGTCAACTCGCACAGCAGAAGCATTGACGACAAGGCTATCCGGTTGATCTGCGGTGACACGATCAGGCACGATCCGACTGAGGTCTTTGCTGCTCCGCTGCTGCCAAGCGATCGGATCATATCCTGTCTCTACTTCGTGCAGCGCTGGTCCATCTGGCGGCGATCCCCAAATGCTGGTGTTATCGATGACACGTGGGTGCTACCGGTCTTCTCGCACGTCAACGCGTGCAGCAGAAGCATCGACGACAAGGCTGTCTTGTTGATCTGCGGTGACAAGATCAGGCACGATCGGACTGTGTTCTTTGATGCTGCGCGGCTGCCAAGAGACCGGATCATATCCTGTCTCTACTTCGTGTAGCGGTGGTCCACCTGATTTTGATCCCCTGATGCCGGTGTTATCGATGACACATGCGTGCTACCAGTCTTCTCGCGCGCCAACTCGCGCAGCAGAAGCATTGACGACAAGGCTATCCATTTGATCTGCAGTCACAAGATCAGGCACGATCAAACTGTGTTCCTTGCTGCTCCGCTGCTGCCAAGCGACCGGATCATATCCTGTCTCTACTTCGTGTAGCGCTGGTCCACCTGGCGGCGATCCCCTGATGCTGGTGTTATCGATGACAGATGGGTGCTGCCGGTTTTCTCGCGCGTCAACTCATGTAGCAGAAGCATTGGCGACAAGGCTATGCGGTTGATCCGCGGTGACAAGATCAGGCACGATGAGACTGTGTTTTTTGCCGCTCCGCTGCTGCCAAGCGACCGTATCATATCCTGTCTCTACTTCGTGTAGTGCTGGTCCACCTGACGGCGATCCCCTGATCCCGGTGTTATCGATGACAGATGGGTGCTGCCGGTCTTCTCGCGCGTCAACTCGCGCAGCAGAAGCATTGACGACAAGGCTATCCGGTTGATCTGCGGTGGCAAGATCAGGCACGATCAGACTGAGTTCTTTGCTGCTCCGCTGCTCCCAAGCGACCGAATCATATCCTGTCTCTACTTCGTGTAGCGCTGGTCCACCTTGCGGCGATCCCCTGATGCCGGTGTTGTCGATGACAGATGGGTGCTGCCGGTCTTCTCAGGCGTCAACTCGTGCAGCAGAAGCATTGACGACAAGGCTATCCTTTTGATCCGCGGTGACAAGATCAGGCACGATCAGACTGTGTTTTTTGCCGCTCCGCTGCTGCCAATCGACCGTATCATATCCTGTCTCTACTTCGTGTAGCGCTGGTCCACCTGACGGCGATCCCCTGATGCCGGTGTTATCGATAACAGATGGGTGCTGCCGGTCTTCTCGCGCGTCAACTCGCGCAGCAGAAGCATTGACGACAAGGCTATCCGGTTGATCTGCGGTGACAAGATCAGGCACGATCCGACTGAGGTCTTTGCTGCTCCGCTGCTGCCAAGTGACCGGATCATATCCTGTCTCTACTTCGTGCAGCGCTGGTCCATCTGGCGGCGATCCCCTAATGCTGGTGTTATCGATGACAAGTGGGTGCTACCGGTCTTCTCGCGCGTCAACTCGTGCAGCAGAAGCATTGACGACAAGGCTATCCTTTTGATCCGCCGTGACAAGATCAGGCACGATCAGACTGTGTTTTTTGCCGCTCCGCTGCTGCCAAGTGACCGTATCATATCCTGTCTCTACTTCCTGTAGCGCTCGTCCACCTGGCGGCAATCCCCTGATGCCGGTGTTATCGATGACAGATGGGTGCTGCCGGTCTTCTCGCGCGTCAACTCATGTAGCAGAAGCATTGACAACAAGGCTATCCGGTTGATCCGCGTGACAAGATCAGGCACGATGAGACTGTGTTCTTTGCCGCTCCGCTGCTGCCAAGCGACCTATCATATCCTGTCTCTACTTCGTGTAGCGCTGGCCCACCTGGCGGCGATCCCCTGATGCCGGTATTGTCGATGACAGATGGGTGCTGCCGGTCTTCTCAGGTGTCAACTCGTGCAGCAGAAGCATTGACGACAAGGCTGTCCGGTTGATCTGCGGTGACAAGATCAAGCACGATCAAACTGTGTTCTTTGCTTCTCCGCTCCTGTCAAGCGACCAGATCATATACTGTCTCTACTTCGTGTAGCGCTGGTCCACCTGGCGGCGATCCCCTGATGCTGGTGTTATCGATGACAGATGGGTGCTGCTGGTCTTCTCGCGCGTCAACTCGTGCAGCAGAAGCATTGACGACAAGGCTATCCTTTTGATCCGCGGTGACAAGATCAGGCACGATCAGACTGTGTTTTTTGCCGCTCCGCTGCTGCCAAGTGACCGTATCATATCCTGTCTCTACTTCGTGTAGTGCTGGTCCACCTGGCGGCGATCCCCTGATGCTGGTGTTGTCGATGGCACATGGGTGCTACCGGTCTTCTCGCACGTCAACGCGTGCAGCAGAAGCATCGACGACAAGGCTGTCTTGTTGATCTTCGGTGACAAGATCAGGCACGTTCGGACTGTGTTCTTTGATGCTCCGCTGCTGCCAAGCGACCGGATCATTTCCTGTCTCTACTTCGTGTAGCGCTGGTCCACCTGGCGGCGATCCCCTGATGCTGGTGTTATCGATGACAGATGGGTGCTGCCGGTTTTCTCGCGCGTCAACTCATGTAGCAGAAGCATTGGCGACAAGGCTATGCGGTTGATCCGCGGTGACAAGATCAGGCACGATGAGACTGTGTTTTTTGCCGCTCCGCTGCTGCCAAGCGACCGTATCATATCCTGTCTCTACTTCGTGTAGTGCTGGTCCACCTGACGGCGATCCCCTGATCCCGGTGTTATCGATGACAGATGGGTGCTGCCGGTCTTCTCGCGCGTCAACTCGCGCAGCAGAAGCATTGACGACAAGGCTATCCGGTTGATCTGCGGTGGCAAGATCAGGCACGATCAGACTGAGTTCTTTGCTGCTCCGCTGCTCCCAAGCGACCGAATCATATCCTGTCTCTACTTTGTGTAGCGCTGGTCCACCTTGCGGCGATCCCCTGATGCCGGTGTTGTCGATGACAGATGGGTGCTGCCGGTCTTCTCAGGCGTCAACTCGTGCAGCAGAAGCATTGACGACAAGGCTATCCGGTTGATCCGTGGTGACAAGATCAGGCACGATCAGACTGTGTTTTTTGCCACTCCGCTGCTGCCCAGCGACCGTATCATATCCTTTCTCTACTTCGTGTAGCGCAGGTCCACCTGACGGCGATCCCCTGATGCCGGTGTTTTCGATGACAGATGGGTGCTGCCGGTCTTCTCGCGCGTCAACGCGTGCAGCAGAAGCATCGACGACAAGGCTGTCTTGTTGATCTGCGGTGACAAGATCAGACACGGTCGGACTGTGTTCTTTGATGCTCCGCGGCTGCCGAGGGACCGGATCATATCCTGTCTCTACTTCGTGTAGCACTGGTCCACCTGACGGCGATCCACTGGTGCCGGTGTTATCGAAGACACATGGGTGATACCGGTCTTCTCGCGCGTCAACGCGTGCAGCAGAAGCATTAACGACAAGGCTATCCTGTTGATCTGCGGTGACAAGATCAGGCACGATCAGACTGAGGTTTTTGCTGTTCCGCTGCTGCCAAGCGACCGGATCGTATCCTGGCTCTACTTCCTGTAGCGCTCGTCCACCTGGCGGCAATCCCCTGATGCCGGTGTGATCGATGACAGATGGGTGCTGCCGGTCTTCTCGCGCGTCAACTCATGTAGCAGAAGCATTGACGACAAGGCTATCCGGTTGATCCGCGTGACAAGATCAGGCACGATGAGACTGTGTTCTTTGCCGCTCCGCTGCTGCCAAGCGACCTATCATATCCTGTCTCTACTTCGTGTAGCGCTGGCCCACCTGGCGGCGATCCCCTGATGCCGGTGCTGTCGATGACAGATGGGTGCTGCCGGTCTTCTCAGGTGTCAACTCGTGCAGCAGAAGCATTGACGACAAGGCTGTCCGGTTGATCTGCGGTGACAAGATCAAGCACGATCAAACTGTGTTCTTTGCTTCTCCGCTCCTGCCAAGCGACCAGATCATATACTGTCTCTATTTCGTGTAGCGCTGGTCCACCTGGCGGCGATCCCCTGATGCTGGTGTTATCGATGACAGATGGGTGCTGCTGGTCTTCTCGCGCGTCAACTCGTGCAGCAGAAGCATTGACGACAAGGCTATCCTTTTGATCCTCGGTGACAAGATCAGGCACGATCAGACTGTGTTTTTTGCCGCTCCGCTGCTGCCAAGTGACCGTATCATATCCTGTCTCTACTTCGTGTAGTGCTGGTCCACCTGGCGGCGATCCCCTGATGCTGGTGTTGTCGATGGCACATGGGTGCTACCGGTCTTCTCGCACGTCAACGCGTGCAGCAGAAGCATCGACGACAAGGCTGTCTTGTTGATCTTCGGTGACAAGATCAGGCACGTTCGGACTGTGTTCTTTGATGCTCCGCGGCTGCCAAGAGACCGGATCATATCCTGTCTCTACTTCGTGTAGCGGTGGTCCACCTGACGGTGATCCCCTGATGCCGATGTTATCGATGACACATGGGTGCTACCGGTCTTCTCGCGCGCCAACTCGCGCAGCAGAAGCGTGGACGACAAGGCTATCCGTTTGATCTGCGGTGACAAGATCAGGCACGATCAAACTGTGTTACTTGCTGCTCCGCAGATGCCAAGCGACCGGATCATATCCTGTCTCTACTTCGTGTAGCGCTGGTCCACCTGGCGGCGATCCCCTGATGCTGGTGTTATCGATGACAGATGGGTGCTGTCGGTCTTCTCTCGCGTCAACTCATGAAGCAGAAGCATTGACGACAAGGCTATCCGGTTGATCCGCGGTGAAAAGATCAGGCACGATCAGACTGCGTTTTTGCCGCTCCGCTGCTGCCAAGCGACCGTATCATATCCTGTCTCTACTTCGTGTAGCGCTGGTCCACCTGACGGCGATCCCCTGATGCCGGTGTAATCGATGACAGATGGGTGCTGGCGGTCTTCTCGCGCGTCAACTCGCGCAGCAGAAGCATTGACGACAAGGCTATCCGGTTGATCTGCGGTGACAAGATCAGGCACGATCAGACTGAGGTCTTTGCTGCTCCGCTGCTGCCAAGCGACCGGATCGTATCCTTGCTCTACTTCGTGCAGCGCTGGTCCATCTGGCGGCGATCCCCAAATGCTGGTGTTATCGATGACACGTGGGTGCTACCGGTCTTCTCGCACGTCAACGCGTGCAGCAGAAGCATCGACGACAAGGCTGTCTTGTTGATCTGCGGTGACAAGATCAGGCACGATCGGACTGTGTTCTTTGATGCTGCGCGGCTGCCAAGAGACCGGATCATATCCTGTCTCTACTTCGTGCAGCGCTAGTCCATCTGGCGGCGATCCCCTAATGCTGGTGTTATCGATGACACGTGGGTGCTACCGGCCTTCTCGCACGTCAACGCGTGCAGCAGAAGCATCGACGACAAGGCTGTCTTGTTGATCTGCGGTGACAAGATCAGGCACGATCGGACTGTGTTCTTTGATGCTGCGCGGCTGCCAAGAGACCGGATCATATCCTGTCTCTACTTCGTGTAGCGCTGGTCCACCTGACGGCGATCCCCTGATGCCGGTGTTATCGATGACAGATGGGTGCTGCCGGTCTTCTCGCGCGTCAACTCTTGCAGCAGAAGCATTGGCGACAAGGCTATCCGGTTGATCCGTGGTGACAAGATCAGGCACGACCAGACTGTGTTTTTTGCCGCTCCGCTGCTGCCAAGTGACCGTATCATATCCTGTCTCTACTTCGTGTAGCGCAGGGCCACCTGACGGCGATCCCCTGATGCCGGTGTTAACAATGACAGATGGGTGCTGCCGGTCTTCTCGCGCGTCAACTCGCGCAGCAGAAGCATTGACGACAATCCTATCCGGTTGATCTGCGGTCACAAGATCAGGTACGATCAAACTGTGTTCTTTGCTGCTCCGCTGCTGCCAAGCGACCGGATCCTATCCTGTCTGTATTTCGTGCAGCGCTGATCCATCTGGCGGCGATCCCCTGATGCTGGTGTTATCGATGACAGATGGGTGCTGCTGGTCTTCTCGCGCGTCAACTCGTGCAGCAGAAGCATTGACGACAAGGCTATCCTTTTGATCCTCGGTGACAAGATCAGGCACGATCAGACTGTGTTTTTTGCCGCTCCGCTGCTGCCAAGTGACCGTATCATATCCTGTCTCTACTTCGTGTAGTGCTGGTCCACCTGGCGGCGATCCCCTGATGCTGGTGTTGTCGATGGCACATGGGTGCTACCGGTCTTCTCGCACGTCAACGCGTGCAGCAGAAGCATCGACGACAAGGCTGTCTTGTTGATCTTCGGTGACAAGATCAGGCACGTTCGGACTGTGTTCTTTGATGCTCCGCGGCTGCCAAGAGACCGGATCATATCCTGTCTCTACTTCGTGTAGCGGTGGTCCACCTGACGGTGATCCCCTGATGCCGATGTTATCGATGACACATGGGTGCTACCGGTCTTCTCGCGCGCCAACTCGCGCAGCAGAAGCGTGGACGACAAGGCTATCCGTTTGATCTGCGGTGACAAGATCAGGCACGATCAAACTGTGTTACTTGCTGCTCCGCAGATGCCAAGCGACCGGATCATATCCTGTCTCTACTTCGTGTAGCGCTGGTCCACCTGGCGGCGATCCCCTGATGCTGGTGTTATCGATGACAGATGGGTGCTGTCGGTCTTCTCTCGCGTCAACTCATGAAGCAGAAGCATTGACGACAAGGCTATCCGGTTGA